>VXAZ01006597.1:437236-657025 GCA_013399875.1 Gymnorhina tibicen
CCCGCCGCCGTCCCGCGTGGAGCGGCCGCGCTAGGGCACCGCGCCGGGCTCCCCGCCGGCCCCGCACCGCACCATGGCCGGGGGTGGCCGCCCGCCGCCGCCGCCGGGGCTTTTTGTTGCGCGGCGATGTCACGACCCCGGAGGCTCGGGGGCCCGCGCCAATCACAGCCGCCCTGTGGGAGCGGGCTGCGGCCCCGCACGGCTTTTAAAGGAGACGCCGCCTCCCTCCCTCGCTCCTTCCCTCCCTCCTCCCTCGCCCGCTCCCTCCCTCGCCGCGGCTGCCGCCCGCGCCCGGGTCGCAGTGCCGCCGGGGCGAGGGATGTGGCGGGCGGCTGTCCCGTTAAACTGTGGTACCGGCGGCCGATCCCATGCGGGAAGACCCCCGGCCCACCCGGTCCCGCGTCGGGCGGCAGTGGTGGAGCGGGACCGGGCCGGGTCGAACAATGACCCATTGTACAGCCCGAGCGCTCCGCCGCCGCAAATCGGATTAGCGCCGTGCCCCGGACTGCCGGGGTGGTAAGGTGCGAAGGTCACGTAAGGTACCGGGAGAATCCCGGTGCTTTAGAACTACTTAAAAATATGTATATATGTACTTAGTTATCTTTCTCCCCGCACCAGAGCGTGGAGCCCGCTGCCCGAGTCAGGGGCGAGGGCTGGAAATCTGGGGGTTTTCTCGCTCTCCTCTCCGAAAGAGAAGCGCCCGGACTCGGGAGAAGTCTCCTCCCGCAGCTCTGCTGCGGAGCATCCGATGCGGGCTCAGCCCCGTGCGGGCGGCGGAGGGGTTGGGCTGGGTGGTTTTTTTAAGATGTGGCTGCCCTCCAGTGGTGGAACGGCGGCGGATCGCCCGGCCCGGAACGGCAACCCCGGTGCGACCCGCCCGCCCGCGGCCCCGCACCTGCCCCAGCGCTGAGCCGCGCTCCCCGCGGGGCCGGGGCTCCCCGGGCTGCAGCCTCGGCAACTCGTGCCATCGCCCATGGAGGAGGACAGCGGTGGCACGGGTGAAGAAGACAGGTCCGTGCCCAGCACGACTGGGTTTCCAATCCCAACTGCATCCCTCGCTCCCTTTCCTGGCACTGGCAAATCTCCTGACACAACGAGTAGCTCGCGAGCAGGGCTGTGTCCTTTGCCCCATCTCTTGTTTGTCTGCCTGGGCTCTGCGGTAGGGCCAGGCCCTTGCATAGGTATGCGATACCTAGCAATTTAGGGTCCTCATCAAAGCCAAAGCCATCGGCACACCATCATTAGCCGGGGTCCTGGTGCCTTCCCGGCAAGGCAAGTGCTCTGTGCTCCACCTCCTCTTCCCAATATCTCTCAGGGGCTTCATTTGCAAAAGACACAGCCAGCCTGTGACACCTTGAATTACTGCGGAGGAGGACTTAAAGCAATAACAACTGAGACAGCTCCATTACCAGCTCCTCCTTTGGGAGCAGCCTTTTCCCTCAGTCTTATGACTTTTTAGTGTAGGAAAAACACTGATCTGAGGCAGGAATTCAGCGCATTTCGGCTGGAATAATTCCTCCTGTGGACCTTCTTCTCTTGGCTGTCCTATCACGACTCCAGCAATTCCCGTGAAACGTCCCTGCAGGATGAGGAGCTCGCCCAGGGAGGTAAATACCAGCAAAACAAACCACCCCAGAACTGCCCCAGTGTAATTAAAGAGCTGCTAAAGCTCCTTCATGACAACAGCTCCCAACACTCGCTAACCTGATTTTCACTTGCTGCCGTGCGTACGGTGGGAGAGGGGACACCGAGCAAGGTGAAATCCCTAAAAAGTTGAGTTATTTTTCCGTTGCATTCCAGCCCAGATAATGCTTAATTTTATGACTTCCTGCAAGTCTTTAGCATGAACTGAAAGTTCGTGCAGTGTGACTTCAGGGTATGCCAATTATGTAAATCAGCACTAAAATAACAATGGCAACGTAGTTTACACATCACTGACATTAAATGAGCACTTCAACTTCTAATTGCCATTCCAGTTCAATCTTAGTGGGTCATGCCAGGAAAAAGTCATTTCTTGCCTCAACACTTACTCCCTGTGCCTGGAGCATAGGCTGTACTGTATGCCCAGCACAGTGTTATCTCCAGGAGCTTTCTATATTAGGATAATGAGCCTTAGAAGGGAGAAACGTGTTTGTGGTTGTTCTGGAAGCCTGCATGTGCTCTGATCTGATATCAGCAGGGTCTTGTAGGTTTGCCCCTCTCTGATTTTAAGTACAAATAGGCTCTCAGAGTCTTGTCTTAGTCATAAACCACGTTTCTCTTATACTTTGTCATTTCTCAGTCTACTTCAATACAGAGCTGCTGGGGCAGCAACTCTGCCTTCCCCTCTGTTTCCCTGAGATCCCAAGAAACAATACCAAAGACCCTATAACATGGCACCCACACCAGAACCTCAGCTATACCCCCCCACCTTCTCCACAGAAAGACTTATCACCGGCACAGATCCAGCTCCATCGAGGCAGTACCCTGGAGTACAGGAACTAAGGCCTTCAAAGGTCTGGTCATACTCCACACCTCCTCAGCACAAAAACTGACTCCATTCTGCCTTTAAATACTGTGTTCAGGCCTGCTCCACTGGAGCACCAGCACACCTGAACTCACCAGCTGAGAAGCATCTTTATGATTACAGAGAGAATTAGAGACAGGTGTATTTAGGTATAATGAATTGGAGGGCAAACATGCTTGGATGTGCCCACCCAGACTTCCAGCTCCACAAACGAGCCCTTGTCCCCTTCCCACTCCTACAGCTGTGCAGCAGCACACTTGAGATAAAGAAACCAAAGCTCAACCAGTGCATTTCCTGCAGCTGAAATTCCCCACAAGCTCCGTGAAAATGAGGAGTTGAGTGGTACATCAGCTAAATATCCAGCCCCATCGAGCTGGGCTCTCACAATGTCATTGCATTTTACAGAGTTACTTCAAGATCAATCCTGCTCTTCAGCCAAAGTCCTGCCAGAGAAAGAAACCACCATTTACACTGAAAAGATCAGTTTTGGGAAACCTGACTGTTCATACTTGTTAATTTCCTTTGTGAAATTTCACTTCTCCCCTCAGAACTTTGTATAGTTGTCTACACCGATTCATTTCTTTCTTTACCACGTGCACTCCTTTTTTTGTCTTTTTTTTTTGGCAGGTGTTTAGCCAGTAAGTGCTCAATTAGTGGCACCTGCTGCTAATGTTTCAGACCCAGGTGTTCCTTGCTAGGACCCAAACACAGCTGATAGATATCAACTTCAGGTGTCGCTGGGTTTTCTTAGTAAAAGTGTGGAAAAGTATCCAAATAAGGACATATTTTAAAACAAGGCGAGAGTCCCTTTTCTAGGGTAGACAGGAAAGAAGAAAATCTTTTCTTCCCTCAGAATTTTTTTCTTACAAGTCCTGTGCAAAATCACATTTCTACACGGCCACAACATAGTGAGTTTTTTTCCAACCTGGTTACACTGCAACCAGCATTGCTGGTGGCTATGGGCAGAAGACTTCAGCGGGAGCACCTAGATGAGAAAGGCTCACAGGGATCTGTGATCACAGCTTGCAATCCTTAATAAAATGGCCTAAATTCTGGTCTAGTTAGAGACACAAGCCTGCAGAAACACTTGCATCACTCTCTGCACAGTGATACTCAATATTTTACTACTGGCTCCAGCAGCCCCGTGTGACCAACGCAGAGCATTTCTGAAAATTCCCACTTTAGACCACTGTCCCCTGGATATGATAAGTATGTGAGACATGAAATATTAATAGCAGTGAGCTTTTTTTTATAGATTTTGCACATTTCAGTGAATAAACCTCTTGATAAAACTCTGTGCTGAAGTATGAAACGTATACACGGTACAGCATCAAATGTGAGCAGGGCGACTGCTGAAAATGAGTTAAGATGTGTTAGCGATGTTGAGGTTTTGCCTTTGTAATGGGTAGAGATTATCTGAAAGCTTTTCTGTTCCTGAGCTGTGCTTCCTGTTGGCATCTGTGTGAATATGATGTGTGGCCATTCTTTAAAATACTACTTAATACTGTTTTCCAAAGACATATTTGCCTTTTGGTGGTTTGTCTTTTAACATCTATCAACTGGCCCTGCTGCACAGCCTGTCTCCTGTTCTGTGAAGGATGGATTCTCACCTGAGAAGATAATTTACAAGAAGGTGATTTGTTTTTGAAGAGAGGAAAGGCAGCTTATTCAGAAATGTCTGTTTCTTTTTTATTCACCTTTGCTGAAATCTGGCAGCTCTTCAAAGCTGTTGCTCTGTTTCACAGTGAGTCTCAATTTCATTCATCAAATCTCAGCTTTCTTTCCATCATAGTGGCAGGGAAATTGGAATTTATCAGGAAATACAATGCAGACCCAGGATTTTCTACATTTCCAGTATGTCTCCGCTGCCAGTGAATGATAGCAGTTGCTCCCAGCTCTGCTATGTCTGCAAATACAGGCTGCAGCAATCAGTTCACGTGCAGGCTGTGCAGCTTTGAAACGGCAAGACAAATTCCTACAATTTGTAACAAAATTACTGGGGAAAGAGGAAAAAGGGAGGCTAATAGGATAACCTTTTTTTTCACACTGTTTCCCCCTTGATGCTACAAAGTTCCAGATTTCAAAATCCAGTATTTGACCCGTGGCTTTTATCGTGAAGAGGTGAAAACGCCACAATGCCTCGGTACCGCCTGGAGAACAACCAAGGGATCACTGGGCAGATTCCGAGGCACTGCCACCACTGATGCACATGAATTCCATGCAGGAGGAATAGTCGCAGACTAGGGCAGTTCAGTAGGCCGTGAGCTGATTCAGAAGATGTTGGTTCTCTTCCCAGCAATAGGAATGTCCTTTTACTGTCCGTAGGGCCTGGGTTTTCCCGCCATGGAAATGGGATGATCATGCTGACCCTCCCTTGTAAGTGGGGCGGACTTGTAAGTCCCTGCAAGACCTTCAAGTAAAAGCACTAAGAGTTAGTCACTGCTACTGTTTGGGGTTAAATATTAGGTTAATACCAATAATAATCTCAAATATCTGGGATCCCAAGGCTCAATCTTGCCTCAAAGACAGTGGCAAAGTTCCTGCTTGTTCTGGTGGTATAGGCTTACATGTTTAAGCAATGAAGAGACAGGGATGCCAGCTCTTCTGGTCAGAAGATTTGGAGCAAAGTGGGATTTTTTAATTATGTAAGTCTTGTTAGGAAGACAATGAGGTGAGGGTGTTCTCCCACAAGAAAGGGAAATGGCTGCGTCACAGATGGTCCACTTCAAGAGCTTATAATTTCATCACTGCAGAGATGACGTCAAGCAAAATGGAGGATAAAATAAAGTTACGCATATTGCCTTAAGAAGTGCATGTTTTAGCAGTGAAACTGGATAATGTTTTGCAATTAAAATAAAATAAAGGCAAGCGTGACGTTCTGTTTAAGCAGATTGTCTGTATGAAGGCTTTATTGTAGCTGCAGATTTAGGGCATATGAAAAGGTTTTCTGTGCTCAGTTGCAGGATGAAAAACATTGCATCATCGGGCATTCTTGTTCTCTAACACTTCTTTGCCTTTGATAATGAATGCTTGCAATTTTATTTTCTGCTGTAAAGTCATGTTTGCACAGGTCATTATCATTCCAATTTTTAAATACCCTCTTAAGACTAGACAGAACCACGGAGAGCAATAGTGAAGCTTTGTGCCTGCTCCGTGGCATGTGCTCGGCACAAGCGATCAGCTGCTGCACCTGCTTCGCGCTGGCAGGAAAGCCATTCGCGAGTTGCTTTCAATCACATCCCTTGTTCCCAGCTTCCAGAGGGGCTCCGACGGGCACAAGTCTCCATTCAAACATCACCACGGAACTTTTGTTTGGTAGCTCGTTTGCTTGTGTACCACAAAATCTACTGACTGGGAGGGGTCTTAGGAGAACGGCATCCTTTGGCCGTTGCCGGGTTCTTGTCCGCTCCAGCGCTCCCTCTGCAGCGTTCCAGAAAGCACATTCCCAACTGCAGGGATGAATTATTAGCAGCACACATTGAACTGCTTCAAGGTACTGTTTATCCTCAGAACATCTGTAACCTTGAAGCATAGAGTCGTGGTCAAAGTCATCTCCCTGTATCCAGCCTCCACATTCCTCTGCAAGGGGAGGAATAGCCACTGTCTCCGTTTCACAGAAGGAGAGAAGGGGCAGAGAGCAGAGAAAGGCTGTTTGTACTGAGAGGTACACGGGCCCAAAGACCTATAGAGGTCACACTCAGATTTTCTACAATGCATAAGCAGGTTAGACACAGTCTTTGGGTTAAAACCCCAAAACTTCAAGTCAGATGTTCAGTACTTGGCTCACGGAGACTTTTTTGAAAAGCCTGATACCAAATCTATTACTCCGTAATTTCCTGACAAATTCCTGCAGTGCCTTGTCCACAGTTCGTACTGCAACCCATAAATCCTAGCAGGAATATGATAATCCCATTCAACTACAGAGAAAAGCTCTGATCTGCTAAGAGTCTATTTGCACTGAAGAGAGAAGGGTTTTTACAGCCTTGGTCAGGATAACAAAGGTACCGGTTAGGGTATCCACGTACAGATTTGTTCCAACCTGGATCAGTCTCCATAGGAGAGGGACACAGTGAATTCCCCTGTTTGCTGTGCCACCACCTCCTCCCTTTGCTTTTCTCCAGGCTCCACTGCAGGATGGGCGTTGTGCAGCCAATCTGCTCAGCACTTTGGGAAAGCTTGGGCCAACCTTTATATTCCTTAATACCTTTAACTGCCTTCCCTCGCCACACCTCGGCTTCCTGCTTTTTTCTGATATTTGCAGCGACCTATCTACCCTCACTTTATGTGCTTGTAAAAGTAAGCACATCCTTCAGCCTGTTCAGGATTAGCCTGGAAAAGCAGCGCCATAAAACATTCATGATGTGCAGCATTGTCCAGTTACTAATTCCATCATTCCCATCAGTTCTGCTTTCTCTGCCTGGACTTACACAGCCTTGATGTTGAGTTACTGTAGGAGATTTGCCCCTCCTTGCATTTTCTGTTTCCTCTGCAGTATTGAGGTGTGGAGACTCAGTAAACATTCACATCCACTTAAGGTGGGTGTACTAAACATTGCATACATTCCTTTAGTCAGCCATGGAATAAACTCCTTTCAAATAAATCAAAATACTAAACAAACAAACGAGCTGGGGAACCATGGAATAAACTTCATTTATTTTGTACCTTTGACTGTCTCTCTTGTGTTCTGCTCCCCTTTGTGTATCCCAAACCTCTGCATAAGCCCTGACAGCCACTGGGTTTCAAAAAAGGAACTGCCCCAAAATTGCTCCTGCCCCTCTTTGCCAGAAAAGGCAGCCAGCACATGCATCAGGAAACAAGTAAGATCACCACAAGCCCCAGATGAATACCTCAAATAATTTTAAACAAACTGAATGGGTTCCATAAGTCCTGGTTCAGATGCTCACACAGCCTAGGAAGAATCCTGAGGACCTGAAACTCAAGTTTGCGAATAAATCCTTGAAAAATCAGGGCCGCTCTCTCCATACCAGTGGAAAATTGAAAATCCAAGTTGTGCAATCGAATGTGACATTCATTTCTGCAGCTGGTGGGAAAATAGTTTCCTTACAAAATAAGCTTAATAAAAAGTAGACTGTTTTGTATCTCTTTTTTTCCCCCTAAGCAACTTCTAAAATGTCAGACATTAATTTTGAGGAACTGTGATAGATTAAAAAAATACACCACTGAAATGATATGTCAATATTATTTTTTCCTTTCTACCCTTCATTCATTTAAAATATTGGACACGTTCTGATAACACAGGCTCAATTTTCCAGGTCTGCAACTGTGAAAAAGCTTTTCTATGAACTCTCCAAAGGAATATCTACTTAAATGCTAAAACAAAGGTTTAAGACGAAGTGAAATCACTGCTATCCCAGCTGAGTGCCATTTGCTCTGTGGCTTTCCCAAAACCCCATGTGGAAAGGAGGCTCCTGAGCTGCCGCATGGTGATCATTTACATTTTTAAGCTTTTAAAATTTTAAATTTTTAAGTAGAGCAGCAGGTTAGCAGAAGGACTATCACCATTGCGTTCAGAGAAATAGTATTTTCCAATGCCCTTCAAGAGGGGAATAACCACTCCTGCCAACCTCTCCATTAGTCCTGCTACTGATAAAAGCATTTCTAATACCACTACTTTGATATAAACCATGTAATAAAACCAGAAAAAGATAAATAACTCCCCTGAACGAGGAGTCTTTAGAGCTTTTCTCTTATTGTAATATTTCCCATCCTAAAAGCAGAAGAAACCGCAACAACAAATCCCATCTTAAGGGGGAAAAGAAAACCCCAAGTTAACTGTGGGGAAGTGTTCAAGGCCAGGCTGGATGGGGCTTGGATCAGCCTGGTTCAGCAGGAGGCATCCCTGTCCATGGCAGGGGGTTGGAGCTGGGTGATCTTTAAGGTCCCTTCCAACCCAGCTCTGTGATCCTCTGGAAGGAATCTCTGTCTCGCCCTTGCTAAGCCAGTGGCGTAGAGTGGGAAACTGGAAATTGGCACCTGCAGCTTGGAGGATTTCAGCTACCATGCTGTGCTGAAGGAAGGCAGGGATTTCAGGCCAGAAACAATTATTCAGGGGGCAGAGTGCCTCTAGTTTCTTCCCAGGTTACCAAAACTGCAGCTTTTCCTTCAGTTGTGTGGAAAGCACTATTTACACCCACCTTAGGGCATTAACCTGAAATGCAGGTGCAGCAATGCCCAAGCAGCCTGCCATATCACTGCCCAGTCTCAGAGCCCTGACAGAAGTGTACCTTATTCCCTGCTTCCTTCTCTTCCCACAGCTCCATGTTCCTCTTGAGCCCACTGCATTTTCAGGGAAGCAAAACCCTCTTCTTCCAAAGCCCAGGGCAAAATTCCATGGGAGCAAGCTAGACCCACAGCTCTGTTTGTATCTCTTCCTCTGGGGCTACATCTCTACTAGTAAATCCAGTGTGCCTGGGAACATTCCTGGGCATGGAGGCCAGCTGGCATGGAAAAGCCTGCTTCACCGCTGGCTCCCTCAGCGGGATGGCTGCATGCAAACCGCTGCTCGGGGATGGTCCCAGGGATGTTGGAACAAACCACGGTGAGAAACCACCGGGGAGAGAGCTTCCCGGCCTGGCCCAAAGGCACACCGGAGGTGTCCCGACAGAACCACGGTCACTGGCTTTCGGATGTGTTCCCAGGCCCTGTGTTGTGGACCAGTGCAGGTGTTCCCAAGGCCATGCCTGCCTCTGCCTGCCTGGATACAGCGTGGAGGATGCAGGACCTGGGTTAAGGCTGTCACCACTTCAGTCAGCTGGTGGGGATTTCACCCAGTGCTGAACACACTTTCATCTGTACGGGAGCTGTTGATAAGGGAGCGTTTAAAGGTGCCCAGAGGGGAAACCACTTGAAAGCGGAGCTGCAGTGATCCAGAGAGCAGCTCTGGGGCAGGCTGGGGTGGGATCCCAGGGAGCCAGAGCTGTGGGGAGGTGAGAGGACTCCCAAAGCCCCAGCGCTCAGCCATTCCCCCGGAGGGGCTGAGGGGTATTTGCCACAAACTGTGCACAGGCTTGCCAGGATCGGTGGAGCTCTGCACTGGCACACCTGTGGCAAGCACCACAACAGAGTTTTGCATTGTGTTTGATCCATAAGCTGGTCCAAACTGGCACCCAGCTTGTGACTGGCATTCTCTTCATCAGGGTGTCACTCTATGGCCATAAACCCTGTCCTGGCTGCAGGCAGCAGGGAAAGGGATTGCCTTTCCTCCCCCATCCTCACCAAGGGCCTCTTCCACTTCACACACACAACCATTCCCTACCTCAGGTCTCTCCAAGTTAGGATGAAACTTCTCCAGACCTTTAAGCTAACCCTGACTATTTTCTCTGACCCAGGTTAGGGAGCAATTGTACGTGCTGCTCTGCTGGCAGGTGAAAGGGGGGAAGCCGTTCCAGGCAGAAGGAGGGGAGCAGGGATGAGCAGCTGGCTTGGCAGAAAGTGCTGCTGCCAGGTGAGGATGTGTGATCAACACCTCTTTGGGCAGGTTTTTATCTCAGTTTTGCTTTTTTTTAAAAAAAAACTCAGTGATGGGTGTGAAGATGTTTTTGTCCAGTTCACCAGATGAACATATGGTCCCAAATTCCTCCCAAAAGCAATCTGTCCTAGAGACAATTATTCAGTCAAACCTCAATTAAGTTTTATTCCTTCACTATCAAGCCATAAATTGGGCAGGAGGTATCAGGGTTTCTGTGCAACCACAGCAAAGCCACTTCTCCCATTCATGCTGCAGTTTGATGACCCCTTGTTTGAATTCAGGCTTGGCATTTCCCATGGCCAATTTACTCCAGAGATGAAGGACCCTTCCGTCCTTGCTCCATGTGCCCTCTGTTCAGCACGGGAACTTTCTGAAGCCAGCCTGGCTGCCGAGAACAGAGTCCCAAACAACGCAGCTGATCAAAGCACAGGCTGCCACCGTCCCTCCCAGCAGACACCTCCTGCCCAGCCCTGCTCCATCTCTTCTGCCAAAACTGCTGCAATAAACAGGTTCAAAGAGCTGGTTTGTCTGAAAAGTAAAACCTTCTTGGAGCACGTGCACAGCACTTCACTCAGTGGGGTCCTGATCAAGGCTGCAGCTTCTACATTACAAATACATTCTTTCCTTTCTATTTAAATGAAATGTAAATTCATGTAACAAGTAAATCTCAGTTAAAATCTTTAACTTGTAAACCAGGATTTAAAAATCTATAGGAGCCACGTTCCCTTCCTGCCATAGCTGAAGGTACAGTAGGTAATGTTTCAGCTAAGGTTGTTTTGTTCAAAATCAAATGAGGTTCACATTAGGCCCACAAAAGGAAATCATGATTGATGATCTGGCCTGCACAACTACAATTCTTTTAGTAACAAAAATATTTTGTAAGTTCATTTATTATTGAGATCAAGCAATGAGTTTGGAGCTACATAAAATGGTTCCAATTAGATTCAAGTAATTGCCATTTTGAGTGAACATAAGATTTTCTGGATAAAAAAGGGCAATAAAAGCTCAAGTAAGCTCACATCTGATATTTAAGCCTTCAAAGCTTTTTTGCCCTTTTTTTTTTATCCTCTTTTTCTTCTTAGTATGAGAGAGATACACACACAGGAACGGGGGAGGACGAACAAGGACGTATGAAAAAAGAGGAGTGATTTTCCCAAGCTCATTTCCTGGGTGACCCTGTCTCCCTGGGAATGCTGCCCATGTGATCTGCACCAACTGGATCAGCAACAGCACGAGAATCCAGAGCTTCCACAGCACCATTAAAGTGAGTGGCAAAGGAGGGAAATGCCAGCAAAGCACAAATTTGAGAATCTCACCACAGAGACTCTCAGGAAGACCACGAGTGATCAAGGAGGAAGTGATTAGTGAGGAAGAGAAGATGGATTATTTCTGATTTTATTGCCCAAATGTCATCATTAGATATTTAATCTCCGTGCCCACCCCAAAGGTCTACAAAAGTTCTCTACAGCCTCTACCAGTGGTTTAATCTCTAGAGTGCAATTTGCTCCTAATTACAATCAGATCATAATTACAGATTCACATTTTTATATAGCCTCTTTTGGGTCTGAATATATACTAATGTGACACAGGACACTCTTTGCTTTAGCTCAGCTTTGGTTTGCAGCTTTTTAGTGCTCCTGTTTGAAGTCTTGGAGAGGAATGGAAGTCTAAATCCAGTGAACTTGTAAACCTCAGCTGAAACTGTGAGCACTCAACCCAGCTGAAGACCTACCCCTTCCTAAAAACAGTCATTACAGAATCTTGGCACTTCTGCGACTCGTCCCTGATTGAACATGACAAAACACGGGAACTTTTCCTTAAAGACAGTCTCTCATGATCCCCACGGGGGCTCTAGCTTTAGACTTTCTCCTAACTTTGTAAATATTTTTCCTTAACAATGGTTCAAGAACAAAAGCTTTAGCAGGCAGGAAATGTCAATATTTGGTTTTGATGAGAAACAAGTGTCTCCTTTCTCTTACTTACAAAAGATTGTCTTTCCCCCTAAGCAGTTCTCCCAAGAAAGCAGAGGAGCACTGCAGTGCCAAGGCAGGTAAGCACAGCCACCCAAAGCACTGCTCTGGACACTTTTATTTCTTTAAAAACCATTTTTCACTAGAGCAACTCATTCAGCAAATATTACCCTGCACTTGGGAATGACAAATTCCTACTGCTCTGCAGTAAACTCTGGATTACCCACAATAACAACAGAGACCTCCTCTGAAATGGGCTGAACAGCACCACTGCACAGATTTTGAACGTGTCTGATGACCCCTCTTCTTTTTTTGAGATTGAAACAAACAATCAAACAAACAAAGGCAAACCATGTTGTCTGCTTAGAAGAAAGCAGTACCCTAAACAGTGCATGGAGAATGGAGAACCCATTGCCCTTGATTAGTGGGAATTGAGGCACAGGGAGGTTTAAGTCATGCTTTCCCATGGATTAAGGTCTTTTTGTTGACCCTTTTATCCAGGAAAAAAGGAAGCTCTAAATGCAGCTGGCTGTCTGCTCCACCAAACTTCAGGTCAATTGACTGTGCTGGGGAGTTTCAAATGTTTTCTTTCCTCATAAATTACCTTCATTAGCTATGTAAATAGAACCCTAATGAGATACTAATTAGCTGTTAAGATTTCGATCTCAAATAACACAAACAGCTGTGCTGCAACCATCTATTTGTGTTTGCCAATGTGCAAGCACGTGCCACCAACCTGCCAACAGCACACCGCTGCTGCCCTGGCTTCTGCTGCCCCGTGCACTGCACACACATCTTAGATATGTCCTGGAAGTGAGCGGGATTTCATCAATACCTGCAACCTTCTCCTCAAGGTTCTGTGGCTGCTCCTAAAGTATTTGTGAGGCTGCACCCTCAGATCAGGTCATTTGTCCTTGCTTCTCTGGCTTTAGGAAATTTTCCTTACAGTCATTTTATTAGGAGAACTGAAGGAGTACACAGGGAGTTCATGGACTACCTAAAGGAGGATTTCACAGAATCACAGCATAATTTGGGTTGGAAGGGACCTTTGAAGGTCACATAGTCCAACCTCCCTGCAATAGGCAGGGACATCTTCAACTGGATCAGGTTGCTCAGAGCCCCATCCAACCTGACCTTGAATGTGTCCAGGGATGGAGCATCTACTTCCTCTCTGGGCAGCCTGTGCCAGTGTTTCACCCCCTCATCATAAAAATTTTCTTCTTTATATCAACTCTAAATCTACCTTCTTTTAGTTTCAAACCATTATGTCTTGCTTTATCACAATGGGCCCTACTAAATAATCTGTCCCCATCTTTCTTATAAGCCCCCTTTAAGTATTGCAAGGCTGTAACAGGCTGAACAACCCCAACTCTGCCAAGCCCTCTGACTGCCTTTGTAGCCCTACATTTTTCACTGGTACCAACACAAGCAAAATTAGAGAGCCCAGGAGGAGCTGACATGGATGTCTGTCTCACTAAAATGAAGTATCAATAACCTAGCTCACACTCGATGAAAGAACCAGTCTGAATTATTTACTGTATGTCATACTTCGGGTTTTAATTTCAATATATGGTGAGATGTACAATAAATTATTCAGCAGCATGACAAATTAAAATGCAGTTTCAAACCCCATTGTATTTTCTGCTCTTAGGTTAACAGTCCAGTTTGCAACGATGGCTTGCTAATCTATTTTTGCAAAAGGTTTTTCAACCAGAGAGCCACAGAGGCACACAAGTTTTCCATTGCAGCAAATCTTATCCAGCTTGAATCATTTAACAGCCCATCCTCCTTGAGATACGCTAATGAAATACAGCTTGGGCAAGAGGGTCAAATGTACCTGCAGCAGCTTGGCCCGGGAGCCAGCGGTTTGTTTGCTCCAGCTTTCCCCAGAGGACCTGCAAGGGTGTGAGGGCTCTTGTCCTCTCACTTATATTGTTATTTCATGTGCCAAATAGCTTCTTAGAGATTTTTTTTCTTTCTTTCTAATTTCTTCTCTTCTCTCTATGCATGATCAGTTTTGTAGGAAGGTCTGGGAAATAGAGCCGGTGTTTTAACCCACCCAGGGACTCGGTTTTTTGTGTTGGGATGACAGGGAAGAAGGTTTCTTCTTCTACTCTGAATAGTCATGGGTTCAATAAAGGGGTTGTTGCTTGGTCTTGCAACTCATTTTTGGACCAGCCTTGCAAAGTTCATGTCCACTTGTCAAGATATTTTCCATCCTCTTTTTGGCAAACAGAGTAAGGAAACACTTGTCAGTATTCCTCTTTGGGACCTCCTCTCTTTAGACATAAGCCCAGGTGACAGTGATTGAAGTTTTGTTCCTCAATGGGTAACACCTCTGCGAAATTCCAACCTCTTGAGCTACAGAATATGCAATGTGCAGTCTTGCAAGAGTGATAAGTCTAAGGTGCAATATTTCCTGACTCATCAGAGCTCACAAATGAAATCTTTGTACTGTCTGAGGGAAGACATTCCAAGTTTCTGTCCATGAAGGAGCCTAAGTTCTTTAAAAATCATGACATGTTTATGCAGAGTGAAACAATTTTAGGTCAGTTTAGGACATTCTGTCCCTCCAAAATCTGTACTGCTGAACTTGTGTCCAGATGATAGGAAGTCCATATGTTGTAACAAGAACGTTTTACAGAACTATATTTAAAACAAAGTCTTCAAAGCCTTTGACCCGTACCCAGGGCTTTGTACAATGGTCTGCAAACAAAACCTTGTTTTCTGTTTTGTTTATAACTGGCTCATGGCTCGTCTGTTCCGAAATCATGGGCCTACCCCAGAGGTTTGATGATGAAAACTGCTCCCAGTCAAAAGGCTCTCCATGGAAACAAAGTTCCATCAGACAATGGTTCAAGGAGCCTCGAAAATGTTTCATTTGAAATATCCTGCATCTGATTGACTTATGCCCTACGAAAGGCAAAGCAAAGATTTGGAAAGAGCCCTGCCTGTGTTGCTGTAATACCTGGAAGCAGCAGATGATGTGTGTGACCCCGAAGTGGGCATCCTTTGCCCTGTGCCCCAGCAGGGAAAGAGTGGAAGTTCCCTGCAGCTCCACAGTGTGCTGGGATCAGCAGCAAGTTCCCATCACCCAGCCCATAGCGCAGACACAAAATCCCCAGTGGCAAGGCTGGTGAAAGGCTGTGCAGGGATGGAGCAAGGAGCCAAGGGCAGTCAGGGCACCAGGATGGCATTAACCTTTCCCTCAAAGGCAGAAAGGCTCCGAAGTACAGCCTCAGTGGAATTGCCACAGAAGGGAAACTGAGCAGCTGCCGAACCCAAGAACTGCTGCTTTACCTGAAGTTAAAAAGGAAAGGAAGTTTCTTTAAGTTTTTGGAGAATCAGAAACCCTGGATTTCCACCAGCCTTAAGAGAAGCCCCTACACACACCCTTATGTCCAGATAATGTATCTGTATGGATACCTTATCTCTGAGAACTCTGCAGTTGAAAAAGCTGGGCTGAAAGGTGCCATATCCACTTTAATACTGGTCCCTGAGGTGAGATGAACAGAAATCTGTTTGTTTCTTCCTTAGCAAAAGTAAGGCTGCAGTAAAGGGGAGTATGAAGTGGCTGGACTTCTCCCACTCCAGGGAAACATCCCATCAGGCTGGGATCCAGTTACATATTGAGTCCACAACATGTTGATTTAAGAACAATGGGCAAATCATTCTGTGCAATGGGCCTCAGTTTCTGCACCTGAAATATTCGGTTAAATAGCTACCAGGCATTGCATAACCCAGTTTATACATTTTAGGATGTGCTGACATGCCATATTGCCTGAGCACTTGGTCAGAAAAAATAACAAACATTATTGATATTACAATAATACTTGCAAATTATAGACATCTGCAATTACATTAAATTAAAACCTGGTGCAGTTCACAATACTCAGATGGGGCAGCATGAAACAGGAACTCTATTACAATCAAATTGTTTCAGCATAAATATTTGGACGTTTTGGATGTTTGGATGTAAAAATAAAAAGCTCAGATTTGTATAGATACGTCAGATAGTTCAGTGGAAGCAAACTTTACTTTTCACAAGAAAATACTTGCAATTGCAGCCTTTGCCAGTCAGCCCTGTGGCACCATGACACAATTTGTCAGGCTGATCTCCCTGCTACTTCTGGTGTTACTTTGGAGCACAGTTAAGAAATGGAATCTGGTTCCTTGCTGTCCAGCAATCATATTTTAGAGTATGTACCTTTTTTTAAACCACAGCTAGGATTGCCCCATGAACCAGTTGTGGTGGCTGGAGCACCATACGTGCAAGAAATAAAGGCAGCAGCATCTGTCTGAAGTTACTGCTCAGAGCTTAATTAATACCAGGGTTTTCACCCCCTTTTAATACTTTCCTCCTGAATTGAATGGGACTTGACCTTGTCACAACAAGATCAGGGCAAGTTTGTGAAAACAATGTTGTGACATCGAAGCCAAAACAAAGGAATGTCATCGCATGTGTCAGAGGAGGACATGATGGGGTCCTCTTCCAGTAGCAAAATAATGTCACTGTGAATACCGGGACACCTTCTCGGCTACCAAGGCTCTCTCGGCAAAGGAAGTGCAATGGGAGAACCTGCAAGGTGGCAATTTCTTTAAAAGCCAGGAGATGTGGATGAGGTCCCTAGCTGGAATAAAGAGGCACTACTGACTCTAATGGGGCTGGACAGACTCACATCTGTAGGAGATCTGGTCCACTGCAACCAAACTGTGGAAAGGATGTATAAATTAAAATACCGCCTCACTGCAGGGCACATAAATTCATCACCGGCGTGCTCGGGCACCGCTCCCCGTCCCTCACCGTGTAAATAAGGCCACAGCATTTTCATTTGTGGGTAAGAGCTCTCAGTGCCTCGTGCCCCTCTCCAACGTGAAAACCCCCACTTAGGGCTGGTTACTTTTCCGCCTGATGCTTCCCTGGAAGAGCCACACTGTGAAATCCCTGTTCCCGGCAGCTACGGCCTCGCAGGGGGGGAGTTCCCTGTGCCCCCTCTCCTCCAAGACTTAACAGTACAGCCTTAGAAAGGGGATTTTCCAGTATAAACAGAGCTAAGCCAAACTCTTCTCCTAGCCTCTCCATGCCCCAGCCCATATTTGCCCCACATATAATTACCTGTGGATTTCACCTAGAAGACAGAGGATTTCACTTATAGCCCCAAATAGGCAGGCTCTGACGTAATGGCAGTCTGAGGAATATAGGTCAGGGAGGTGGCCTGGCCACTGGAAATGAATTTTGGAAGCAGAATAAGCAACCTTGTTAGAGGAGAAGATAGTAATCAGCAGTGGTCCTTGGATCTAAACATTTCACCTCCAGCACTCTTGCAGCTACAGCCCTCATCTGTTTCACTTTCCTATTTTAAGTTCCTGACTCACATCCTAAATATTGACTTCTATTTTTCTATTAGCACTGGATTTTCAGCCTCCATATTGACTTTGACTGTACCTATGGTTGATACTAAGCCTCTCAGGTCAACAAACTTTTATAGCTGTTAGCTGCCTAAACCACAGTGGGCAGGAACTGGCACTATAGAGCAGTAGCTAGAAGCAATATTATTGGGAATTATAAATTATTCCTCTGCCTGAACTTTTCCTCTTATTCACATAGCTACATTCATTTTTAAACATGTGGCAAATGAATCGCACAGCGAGGACAATTGGGACTCTGTGATTTGGGGAGCACCCGCCACCACTAGCAGGGATGGATTCACCTCTGGGAACAGCGGAGTAATGCCGGAGTCATAGCCGGGGTACAACAGCATAACCTGGGCCAGTAATGCCTGTGAGGACAGACAACACCCAGCCAGAGGATCAGAAGCCCCAAATCCATCTTAGTTGCACACACAGACCCCTAATGTCTCCTTTGGCTGACGTTTTAGCAGCACACGGAACTGAGCTGTTGCAACCAAACATCAGAGAGACTTGGCCATCCATCATTTGTAAAACACTTCATGTCTGTAAGAAACAATAACAACATTAAAAGAACATTATGGCAGTGACAAAGCCAAGCCTAAAAAGTGAGGAAACGCAGCAATTAAGATTAACTTATGCCTCACAGTATAATATTTTTCTGCAGACCACATACTATTTTTTTGGGATTAGGACCCATGCTCGGGAGCAGGGACAGGGAAGGTCCAGCTGGCAACAAGCTATGTCAAGTATTTTACTGACACAGGACGAGTGCAGCATTTAGATGTGAGAGGAATTGTATAAAGCTGCATCCTTTAAAAGATGCCCCTTTGGGCGCTGCTGCCCCTGGGGGCTTGCCCAGCACGTGTCCCTGCACAAAGAGCTCACAGAAAAGGCTGGTTTCCTACCATCCCCCCTCTGCCACTCAACCTCACAGACAGCCAAAATGTCACCCAGATTTATCTTAAATTTTAAGTCCGTGCCATGTTAAGTTTAATGCTTTCTAAAAAGTTGTTATCACTAAGGAAATGATTACTGGGATGATAAGCTATGAATGACTTATTCATGCAGTATTTTCAGTCCTTCAGCAGTCCACTAGATCTTGTGCTTATGTTCCAATCCTTCACATACTGATTAATTTTTCATGTGCTACCAGGCCTTTTTCAAGCAAGGACTGCCAAACTAATGCAATCTGGCCATTTAGTAAGTTGTTCCTTTCCTTTTTTGTTTTTCTTACCCCATGCCTGGAGTTACAAGCCTGTGGAAGGAAGGAAGGGTCTGTCAGAGAACTTGTATGATATTTGTGATTTATTATTAATTGCTGGCACAGCAGTCCCTGCAGGTCACAGGACCCTGCCTGTGCTAAGCAATGTCTGGATGCTGTGCTGGGCAATGTTGACTAGGAAAGGGGCTTTTCCCAGCCTTTCTGACGAGGCAGAGGTAGTGTCCCCCTCCTATGTAATGGGAATGGCAATAAAGCGCTGGCTGATCAAGTGCACGGGGGGGCCGTGCTGCAACAGAAATTGGGCAAGCGTCTGGAGCTGAACCCTACACAGCAAACCTAGGAAACAGGCTTTTCCCTTGCCTGAAGTCTGCAGAATTACAGTTTTCAAGGATTTACCACTTAATGGCAAAATTCTGGCCCACAATTACGCTGTGTTCTCTCTGCCAAAGCACATACATGAGCTGTAATCAGAGAGCGGCTTTTTTCCCATCCTCCCTCCAGCTTTGCCATGAGGTGGAAGAAACTGTGATGGGTTGAGCTTGCTTTCCCCTGCTGTGCCAGGAATGACACGTGCCTCGTCCCAGAAAGCTGCAGCTCAAATCCTGTTGCAAAAAGCACCAGGCTTGCAGCACACAGCAAGCACATGGCCCCACCAAAACCAATGGACATCCTTCCATCTGCACCTCATAGCAGGATCAGGGCCACAAATAGAGGCCATGAAAAGAGAGCAGAGCATGAAACAAGTTTGTGCCCTAAGGGAAGTGGCCAGCACCAGTGCTCAGAGTGAGAACTAACTCTGCTCTGGCAGAGACTCCCTGCGCAGCTGTAGCCAAGTCTCTCAGGTATTTGATAGTTTGATTCCTCACCTGTCCAACAAGGAAAAGGTAATCCTGCCTTCAGCAGAGAGCTCTGAGGATGACTGCCCTGGGTTCTGGAAGGGACTCTGATGTACAGCATGTATAATGACCCTCAGATACCTAAACCCGATCCTTCTGGTGGAAACATTTATAGCCCTTTAGTTCCTAATTCCAGCTATACATTACCACAGCAGCAAGATGGAGCAAGATAAGCCTGTTGTCTTACCCAGATCTCTCGAGCTGATCAGTGAACATTTTGGCTGTGCCAAGCCAGCACGATCGCTTCCATGCTTCCCCCCTATTCTGCAAGCAATGCAATTATCAGGCATTTGAAAAAAAAAAAACAATACAGACACACAAAAAGCAGTGCTTTGTGAGCTACCTGCTGCCATCAGGGTCCCAGGTGACCCAGGCTGGCACTGCTGTGTGCCTGCAATCAGCATGGCTTGTGTGCTCTGAACAGCTTGTCCTTACCCCATCACTCCGCACATGGGAGACTATCCCCTTATTGCCCTCACCCAGGGCCCTGACCTCAATTATTAACTGCGTTTAGCAAGGACATTATTAAACCTGACTCTCTGCTCCCAGATGAGCTATCAAGTGTCTCTCTTTAACCCAGCAGGAACCTTTTTCTCACCCCATGCCCTTCTTATTACCCTTTAATGTGCCCTGAAGCCTCTGGAGCAACTCTGTCCATCCCAGATAATGTCATTTCTAGAAGGAAAGCGGCGGGGGAGGAAAGGCAAAGTCCATTCCTGAAGATTTTTTCCTAACTGGCTCTAAAACATCTTTCCATTTCCTTTCTATTTTAATCATCCATCTCTAATAACAAATTCTAAAAACCAACAGGTCTATCCAGTCACAGCAAACTGCTCAGCTGTGGATTAAAGCATGTTACAGTTTTTAGCAGGACACTACTCCTTTATACCTGTGAAAACTGATCGCATCTGTCTATTATGATTAAAAAACAAGGAGATATTAATAAGTAGCTACTAATTAGCTTGCGTTTTAATCACGGCTTTTATGCCAAACAAACACAGGAGTGCCACTGAAACACAATATAAAATGTCAGCAAATGTCTCCACTTTGGAGCTTGGCAAGTGCAGCTTGCAATGTGCTGATGACACCAGGGCACGGAAGGGCATTAGGCAACGCTCCCTGCTCCTCTTGGGCTTTGGCACAGGAATGCACCAGGCTGTGGCTGGGGCATAACCCCGGAGTAAGAGAGACCAGTCTAAGGCAGCCTGGCTTCATGAGCAGCACCAAAAGCCCAGTGGAGGCCGTTCCAGTGGCTGAACCAAGGAGACCTCAGCAGCCCCTAACTGAGTTTTTTACTCCCTTGCTGCTCTTCTGCAGATTTTTATAAGAGGCATGTGTCAGGGTTCCTCTCATGTTGGCAAGGAAGCGCCCCTGTGCCACCCTCAAAACCCACAAGCTGTGGGTTAACTGGGAACCTCAGTTAGATATCAGCAGTGTCCCTGCATCTCCCTGCAGCCTCTGCATCACCTATCCAGCAGCAGTGACAGCTGCCAGCCAGCAGCGCAGCTCTCCCATCGCTGTCCTTTCCAGCACCAGGCACAGGCACCGTGCCAGCAGTGCCCCTTGCAGTGCCCCACGGCTGCACCCGGCCAGATCTCACTCCCTGTTCCGTCTGGGCAATCTCCCATCCCTCCCAACACCACCTCATGTGAGAGGGCTCTGCTCTGGGGCTGTGCTTCTGAAAACAACCACCTGACTTTTCATTCCCAGTGCTGTCCTCTACTACATGTCCATAGAGTGCCCAGCATTCCGAGCCCTCATCTCCTCCAGAGCCCCTAGGGGCTGCTAGATTGCAAAAAATACACACCAAAAACCAGCTGGAGAGCATGCAAACGTTCCTCAAACCTATCCTTCCACTCACGGCAAGCAGCTGAAATACGGGGCAGCCTTCAAATAAAAGGTTATGACTGAATATTGCAAGCACGACGAACGTTTTATGGATGAGAATGCTCCCGCTCCTCAAAATATTTGTTTTCAATACCCACAAAGTAGTATAATGTCATTTAGCGAGGAGAATTCTGGCAGTCGATGCACAATCTGGCAGAGCTACAAGTACTGTAGGTGTTATGATACACACACAACATGTTTTGCAAATAGAAAGTGGTTTCCAGAGTTCTTTAATATATTCTAATTTCCCCCACCTCTACCCAAAAAAGCTGCAGTTATGAAAATACTGTTGCATACTGAAATATTAAACTAGAAATCTGAAGAGAGTTGTTTTTTTTAAAAAGCTCTCTTTTCAGCTATTCCTTCTTCTCTCTTTTTTTTTTAAAGTCAGGTATGTTTTTAGCAACTTAAACAGGTTGGGTTACCCACAAGAAGTAGTAATTTTTCCACCTAGCAGATTGAGGCATTCATACCCTCTTCAAACATTTCTAAATTTATTCTCCAGTATTATTCAAATAGAAATATTTGCATGTACACCCTGAATCGGATAAAACCCTTTTAGTACTAACTCATGGGTAGAAACCACACAAATGAAGAAGATTAAAAAATGCACCTTCTTTGAATCCAAGGAGCCTTTGTAATAAGTCCTTCCAAAAAGCCATCCTGTCTCAATTGGTTATTATTTCTTCGTTTTGGAGGAGAATCCTGCTCAAGAGCAAATCTAGTACAACATGCAATGAGATACACCCTTACCTGGCTAACAGCCACCCGGGCAAGGGGTTATTAGCCCAATTTACAGGTGGGAGACCAAAGGCAAAAGAGACCAAGTGAACTTTGCAAGGCCACCTGAGACACCTGTGTCAGCTCCAAAACAGTTTTTTTGCTCAAGTCCCATGCCTCAGTCACAAAACAAGGCTTTCTTCCCAAGAAATCACATCAGCTGCTTCTTGTGGATTTTCCAGGTGCAGGAAAGTTGGGTTCTAACTTTTATAAGTCTCTGAGGTCACCAGCTTCACTCTTAGGTGAAGTGACCAGACTCGGTTTCAGGAACAAAGCCCCTTGTAGAGCACTCAGGCGTGAGCAGAATCAACCACTGCCCCATCCAACCTCCCATCCAAAGGAGGGCACGTTAACTTCCTGTGTTTGGGCACTTCCAAACCAGACCTCCACAAAAAATCACAGTGGAGATCCCAACGTGATCCCCTGAGGAGCATGCCAAGGAGGTATCATGCAGTAACATTAGCACTGTGGTGGCATCCTGCACCTGAACCAGGGGAGCCTTACCTTCTCTGGGCGGTGCCACAGGACTGTGGGCACATCCCTGAGCGGGTCAGCACAGAGCTGAGCCTTGCTGCTTCAGTCAGCACTAACTACACAGTGCACATCCACACTGTCAGGACACATGAGACGTTTCTTCTGGGAACATGGATGAATGGGCAGATGTCTGCTGATGACATCCCAAACTGCTGGCATAGATATTTGCATAATCCAAATGAAGATGTTTCTAGTTTGTCTCAGAGGATAATGGCCAGGAAATGCAGTGTTCTCAATTCACTCCCTTGAGATGGGGGATTAGCAACTAGGGAATGAGTTCCCCTATAGGGAGAAGAGCAAGGTGGAGGAAAACTGCAGCCTACGATCGGGTTTGGCAGGCTGTGCTACCCTAGGAAAGGGAGAACCTCAGGGAGCAGGACCTGGAACCTACTGGGGTTTCTCAGGCTTCGTGACCTGTTTATTCCCACACCCTACTGTGTTCAATCCAAGACATCTGTTCCACAAAGAAGAGCAGCCTTTCCAACTGTAAGCTTCTATCCATGCTCCCAGCATGGAACATCTCCCAGACATCTTTTAATTGCTACACATGAGGCAACCATGAGGCTCCATGTAGGTTGTGATGAGGGAAAAGCTCTTATGCTGCACTGCTAAAGAGGGGATGATGTGATGCTGGGAACAGGGCAAGAGCAGTGTGGGACTTGCGCATCAGCTGCAGATCACGGCCACAAGGTCTGTCTGTAGCCTCAGGACAAAACAGAGAAAATAAGTTGGTACAAATTACATGAATTACCTAAATAATGCTTGTTAGAAAATTACGTCCCCGTGCTGCCATCCGTTAGCCTGCAAGCAGCTCCACGACAGCAGAGGAACTAACACGAAAATAAAATATTTGCCAGTAAAACGTGGGGCCGAATGATTGTGCCTTTAGCATTTCCCACCTGCTTGCAAACAGACTCCCACCTTTACAACTCTATTTATTGGGCTGGATTCTCACCTGAAGTCAACAATGCTGATTTAGACTAGCTCTGAATGGGTGATTTACAAGCATTTGCTGATAGTCACTGCTGCCTGTTGTCTGCCTCCAGGTTGTTTGCTAAGTTCCATAGTATGGCCTGCGGTGTTTCCCCCTCCTGCTGCTGCCCAGCTGCCCCAAGGTAACGAACGGTGAGCCCAGCTTTGCAGCACCATCCAGCCACTTGGGACAGGCTCTTTAACCTCGCTCTTCCTCTTGCAAATCCGACCTGGGAGACACAACCCTGACCATCAGTCCGATCTCCAGTGGAGGTGAGTCCCAACCCAGCAGACCATGTGGATAAGTCCTGAGGGACTTAAGCATGTGCTTAAGTTCTCTGCTGGATCAGTGCCTTTGCAACCAGTCCGACTGCTTTGTTAGCAGTGCTGAGCACCAGGGCTGAGCTCCAACAGGAAATAGCAGCTTCCCTTTGAAGTCCTGCCACTGATGTTCACGTAGGTGGGACTTCAAAGAACAGCCACCGCTTCCCCTCCCAGTATCGGAGGCCCCAGTGTTGGAGAAGCAGTACTGCTGGTTTTAATTGCATGAAGGGATGCTTTAGGGCGGACGATTCAGCCCTTCTCAGAAAAGGGACAACTTGAAAAAGTTCCCACCTGCTGGCAAGAGACCCAAGGAGAGGTGAATCCGCACCCCAAAATACCCTTTAAAACAAAGGTCTGTGGAAAGAAATGTCATTCCCTTCTGTTACCTGTTTTCCATAGAGCCACTGAAAAGTACCTTGTGAGCATCTGGTTTGCTCTGGAGCTGTACTCCTGGACAGCAAAAGGGCCCCTCGCCAACTGGGATATGGATGAGGAATGGCCAACCTCAGCTTCCATAATAGAGATCACTGGAAAAACTGACTTCAACAGCAGCCAAACTGAGCCAACATGAGGAAATACCCCCACAGGCAACCTACATGGCTGATTCTGCTGCTGACTGACAGTGCAATCACACACCGGAGCTCCAGTAATTTCTCTGTATCTCTTTTCCTTGAGGGAAAACAAAGCACAGAAGTCCACATCCTAAGCGGTGTCAGTGAACTCAAATGACATCAAAATGTGGCTCCACCTCTTCTCTTGCAGATTGCCAATATCCATCTATTCTCTCAATCTTCAGCCAGAAGCAAGACCCAGTCAAAGGGGAGAGGGATCAGACTCTTAACGCAGAAAACCCTGGGGACCATGGAATGCACTAGAGAAGCAGCCAGCATCCCCAGGAACAAGAGAAACAGTGCAGGGTTTACATGGATTTGCAAGGCTCTTCCACATTCATATTGCTTATTTTTCTCCTCCCTGAAGTCCCTTCATGTGTCCAGATTCCATACATTTCTACACTCAAAAGCCAGCTACATGAGCAGGCATGGATTTTGAAGGAATATGAGTAATTCTGTGTTCTTCAAGGAGTGAGTCCTTTGTGACCTCGCTACACAGAGTTCAGCTGAGCTCTGCTGTTCTTGTCACCAATTTCCCATAACTTGGTCATCTGCCCTGGTCACTTCATGTTTTGTACCTCCTCACACAACACTTGCACATTGCTTTTGGAACAAACTCGAGTCAGCAGGAAAGCAGTGTATGCCAGTGGGGATTAATAAGAGCAGGAATTTTAACCCCAGTAAAACCAGCTAAGCAAAGATGTGCCCCAAAAATGCAGAGAGCTCTCGGTGCCAGACCCTGAGGGGTTGACAGCAGCAGTGCAGTGTGACAAGACTGGACTTGACCACTCAGATGATCCCAGCCTAAACCCTGGTGTCTGTTCTGGTGTGAAGAATGACGAAAAAGCTCAATTGAAACAATTCCTGGCTCAGGAAGAAAAAATAAGTATGAAAGTCATTGTCAGCCACAGAGCCATGTGGCCATGGCTTTGCTCAACCAGCTCAACAGCAGAACAACTTGCATAGAAATGTTTGAAAAAAAGATCTCTGTTTATCAATAGAAAAGTGATTTTTTTCAAGACATTTCTCTTAGACTTTTGAGCTTCTACCAAAAAAATGCTGATGTGCATTCTCAGCCAAAACTAGGCAACTATTCTATAATCAGCAGTTTCCCGTTAAAGATTTTTTGAGATTTAGGAGTCTGGGGGTTTTACTTGCTATTTTTTTCTGAGTATTTAATCAGCATTTTCCACTGAGGGAGAAAAAATATTCTGGTCAAATGTTGGTTTCCTTGCAAGGTTGAGAAGGGCAAGGGGGAGGAGGGGTCGCTGTATTTTTCCTTAAAGACACAAACATTCTCTTATAACTGAAGTCACCATGCACTTGTGAGCCTGACAAATTTAGAGGACTTAAAATCAATCAATAAAAAAAGAGTTTGACCACAAGGGAAGGTCTGGTCAACCCTTCAGCTTTACATCATAGACAACATTAATTTTATCACAGCCTTAAAAAATTAAAATAGAAAAATGCATCTTCTTGGAAAACAGCAGTTATTTTCTTCCCCTGCTCAGATATTTTTATAAGCCTGGTTCCACCAGCTTCACTCCTGTTGAGAATCACCTTACCCTGCAGGGCAGAGCATTTATTTAGAGGTGAGATATTATGTCCCAAGCAGGACACTAAGATGCCTCCACCCAACAAAAACTCTACTGTGCAGCTGAGCTGGACCAGCTACATCCCAGGTCCGAGTCTGGTTTGCAGCATTCCCCATAGTGTCTGGATACTGGCCTCTATAAATAAACAGGCCAGAAGGTCTGGAGAAGAGGTGAAGCCTTTCTCATTAGCTGTGAGCAAGGAAGGAAGTTGTACCTCACCAAAAGACTGCGGGAATTCACAACTCCCTCCTTCCCTTAATAGCACTGCTGGAGGCGGAGAGCAGCAGGGCAGAGCAGCCTGACAGGGATGGTCCAGCAAAACAGTTGAGACAACCAGTGAAATGAAATCCTGCACATGAGTAAGGGTGGCAGAACTTGCCTGACAGATACCTTTCTTGCTGGCTAATCAGAACCACAATTTATAGCTCTTTCCATTAAATCTCAGCAAAAGAACACAATGGCACATGGCGGATTTGATTCGCTGGCAAACATGTCTTAACCCTTATTTGTTCAGAGAATTGGTTTAGATAGCTTGTTGTCACCCCCAACATGTTTTTCTGGTTACTTACACACATTAGCTTAGCAAAACTTCCACTGGGAAAAGGTTTCCCTGGCCCAGGAGGAATCTTCTGGTCAAAACAAACCTGGCCAGAGCAGCCAATGATTTCAACAGCTAGAAGATGCACTTTTGAAGGCCTGATACAGATCAGGGAGTTGAACTTGGATCTCCTAAATCCAAGAGGGATATCTTAACCCTCAGGCAAGAGGCCATTCTTGGATGTTGCTTTCCTGTAGGAGTCACTTCACACTGGATATAAGTCATACAATATTTGCTGGTAACAGCAAGACCAGTTCTGCAGAACAGTGACCCAGAAAGAGCAGCAACATGACCCTGGGTCTCCATGTGCCAGACAAGAGACTTGGCTATCCAGTGGTTTATTGCAGTAATCAGGAAAAACAACCCCTTTACAGATCCCATGTCTTCCAGGTGGAATGGAAAAAACTGGAAATCTCACAGCATCCTGAGCAACAGGAGAAGCGTTTTCCTCCCTGCTGTTACAGGGAGCAGATCCGTGGTGTTTATCACCTCTTGTCGCCAGAGCCGGGATCTGGCCTGCTGCCTTCCTGTGCTCATTCAGAATGCACTTTCATCTCTGGTATAAACACCGAGGAATATCAAAAGCCCTGTTGACAGTACTGCTCTCATTTTCTGCTTTAAGAAGTTGCCAAAATGTACAAAATTAAACTCCCCAAGTCACAGTAGGCTGTTTTGTCAGTTTATCCAATCAGTAACGTAACACTATCGCAACCTCTATCATTCGCGCGCTTTTCTTTTTTTCCTTCCCCCTCCCCCTCCCTCCTTCCTTCCTTCCTTCCTTCCTTCCTTCCTTCCCAAGTATTTCCCCTGCAAGGGAACACAGTTCCTCCAAAAATTTAATTGCAGCATCAAATTTCAAACTGGCAAATATAAATCAAATATCATTGTGATGACTCTGAGGAAAATTCCTGTGCATGACACATGTGTTGTCCAGGCCACAGAGGGTACACTATGGATATCATTGTGCTAAAGGAGCTTCTCTGGGAATTCTCTCTGGAACTGCAGGAGTCAGAAAGAGGAACACTCCGCTGTCCCTCACCCACTACCTCAAAGAGCATATTTGAGGACTGGTCCTGGATTTTTAATTTTCTTCATAGTTCCTGTCAAAACTAATGGGAAAATGTGGGCCTCAAAAAATACAGAATTGGGTTCTTTCTTATTTCATTAACAAAAACAAGAGCAAAATGAACAGCACCATTTTACAAACAGCAACTCTGTGGAAAACTTCTAGGAAAACAGGAGCAATGCCAAATGTTTCTCTAGCTCCAGAGTTCCTAAGCAAGGAAATACATCCCCATAGCAAGGCATGCATGACATTTGCAAATGACCTTCACTTGAAATCAAAGTGTAACATACATTACCTCAGTACATAATTCATTCTTAATCTATTAACGATATGACTCATTAACATATTAGTAGCAGTAGCGGTGTTAATAGGAGTAATACTAATAATCCTGTCATTGTGGTGCTAACAGGTCCCAGCCTGCCAGTTCTTCTACAGGCCTTCAACAAAAGGATTTGTGACCCAGCATCACAGAGGTGGTGAGACAGAGGTTTGAGAGCCCTACCAGCTACTTCATGGGATGTGTGCTATTATCCCTCCTTATCTCCCCGAGGAATCACGGAAGATCTAAATGTGCAATCATAAGGATTGTTCAGGTGTAAGATCCCTGATGGAATCTTTGCTGGACATGGGATGAAACCCTAAAGAATGTTTGGGGTTTTTTTTTTCATATTCCTTAAACATTTCTGTTAGTACTCAATCAGGTTTGAAATGCCTGCTGAGCTCTTGCAGAGATTTCTGCTTCTCCAAGGTGCAAGAATACTTTCACCTCAGGGAAAGGTCTTATGAAGTAATTTTGCGGAACTTGTGAAGAACTGCTGGGGAGGAACAACACACAGCCTAAGAAATGCTGTTGTACGTTACTTTTTCCACCCTTGATTTCCCTGCCTGGAAATCTCACCTGAAAGGACTTGAGGAATGACTCTGTTAGTTTGGGATTTCCAGGAGCACAGTTCTCGTGATGCTGAGGGAAGGTCCCCCCATGGCTGAGCCCACCCACAAGGCTCAGCCAGCACTGCCACCCAGCCAGCAAATCCCCAGAGCCCAAAAGAAGCACTCTGACCTCCAGCCCCGCTCTTCCAGAGAAGAGTCACACTCACAGTGGTTGTGTTCTGCAGGGGACAGGTGCTTGCACAGGACAGCTGAAAATTATTGAGTGATTTCTGATGCTATAATACAGACCTGATTTGCAGTAAGTGCAAACACTGCTCACAAGATCTGGGGAGAAATCGAAGATTTCAAGTATCCTTGAAAATCTGATGCTTCTAAGAATCCAGGTCTTGGGTCTTGGCTCTAGGAAACTGATTGTGAAGGCCAAAGAGTATCCCTGGCTTCATGTGCAGACAATATCTGCAGGCACAGGTCTGCCTCTGCAGAAAATGAACAGATATTCTGTGATATCTTTCCATGTATCCCTGAATCTGTGGGATCCAGAATCTACACCACAATGGAAGGTAAGACTGGGCAGGCTGGGAGCCACGGCTGGGGTGGAAAATATCCACAGTAGCATTATATAAGGACAATAAAAAGCAAGACTATAATTACCTCCCTGCTCACCCTCACCACACTACAATGAAGTCTCTGCCATTAACATCTCATCTACATATAAAGGTAGAGCATTGTTGAGTATATTAGAACAGGGAAAGCACTACAGCTCTTTTTGGAAAGAAAAGTTGTATGGTACAAAGTACTTTGACACCAAAATAGCTGCATTCACATGAAGTCTTGTCCCAGTACAACCAGTGGTAAAAAAAAAACCCAGAACTTTTTCCTAACAAAAAAATTTCATCAAGGCAATTCTTCATGTAAACCAGGCCTAAAAATGGTTCTTCAGAGTAGGTTCCAGGAAAATTGTCTGATATTCCAACTCTTTCCCAAGTGTTGTGATGCCAGTTCCAACTTTTAAAACTCCTGACATTGCGATGGCCCCAGCCAGCCTTGGGGTCTGCCCAGAGATGCTGAAGGTGCAAAAGCAGGGGACTGATGTGGGCTCCAAATCCAGAAATTCCAGAAAAGGAAAACCCTGCAATTATAGCCTATCCACCACTCAGGTGGGCGCTAAAGAACCCCCACTGAGGCTGACGCTGACTCTAATGTCTGGTGCTAATTCAAGGGAGCTCTCTGGCCCCGAGAGCAGCCAGAGACAGGAGTCCAAACCAAGGCCACAGCCCTGCCAGAGATGGCTGGGGTCACCCGAGGAGTTGTCAAGGTTTACCTTCACAACTGGTTTATCTGGCTCCCACCTACTGGCTTTTCAGGGCCCCCAAACTATTATTATCAAGAATTTTGTATTAACTACTACATGCCCAAGTGAGTGAGTAGACAGGCTCATCGGCTGGGAATGACAGAACAAATTCTCAAAGGCAGCTCTTTCCTCCTCCCTTTCCTCAGGCTTACCTTTAGTTTTAAACACAGAATCAAAACCAGCCCAGGTCACCCCACTCCAGGTAGGAGGGAAAAGGCACCGGGATCCTCCTTGCCTGTTTTTAGTCTTTCAGAGCTCCAGACAGATCTTCCAGCTGATGGGCAGAAGCTTGTTAATTGTGCACTTGCTGGAACAGCCATAGCTCTCTGCCTTCAAGTTAAACATCCCTCTGCAATCTTCACCAGGGTGAAAGATAGCAAGTGACATCCCATTCCTCACCATCCAAGAAAAGAGGAAAAGCTCCCTGAGATGCCTCTCTCTTACTGTATTTCTGAATACATGAACAGTTCATGTCTTGGCAGGGGAAATACACGACTTGGATCACACAGTGATTCCAACAATTTTGTGACATCTGCAGAGCTGTGAACTTTATCTCTGCAGTGCTTCTGTGAAGCCTATTTCTCTGAATCATATTCCTCTCCAGAGGTGGGGACAATCTTCCCAAGACTTCTGCATTGCAAGAATATGGACTTTTATATTCTGACTGCCTTTATGGAGTCTTTGAGAGGAGAGCTCCTAAATTGAAACCACATTGCCCAGCCTGAGCCAGAGCCTGCTGCATGAGCCCTGTCTACTGCCCGAGTCTTTCCAGTGCTGATTGCTTCCCAGCCAGAGCACAAAACAGGAGGGCTTACAGCTCCCGGGAACCTGCCAGCATGGAAACTGTACTTGACTAACAGTTTGCAAAGCTCCACTGGAGCTCTGGGATGGGCTTTCATCTTTCCAGGGTCTTGGTGGGCACAGAGTGGTCTGAACAGCTCTTTGTGTCTGTAGCTGCTGCAAGAGAAACACCTTTCCTCTTTTTTTTTTTCGAAAGAGAAGCTGTTGGGACGTGTTCACCATCTCGCTCTCTTCTGATAACACTTTCGGCATCCTTCCGTTTTCTGGTTATTCATTTGTTACCCCTGAAATCTGATTCCTGATCTCAGCCCTCTCTTATCAGCCCCTTTTGCTGAGGAGTTCCAAAGCAACGGGTTAGTTTTAATCTTTGCGCTCTTTCTCTGTCCCCGAGGCCTCGTTTTGCTGGGGAGGAGGTGAGTGATGGGACTGACGTTGGAGGGGGGAAGGGGCTGCCGTCCATTAACTCCCTGTTATCTCTCTATTCATCTGCCCACAAAACAAAGGTATGATTGTTGCTCCAGCTCCCAGACCTGTGCTGGCTTCACTCCAGCTCCCGTGGGTCAGAGGACGCATGGAGGCATGGCCGAGCACGGCCCAGCAGCTGAGGGTAAGGCCTCCTACACGGGCTGTGTGCCCAGGTCCCACAGCCACGTCCTGCCCAGCCCTGGTACCACGGAGTGGGAGCTGAGCCCGGCCTGGCCAGAGCCGGCCGCCCTTTGGGTGTACAAACCTGTCCACGAAACACGGGTTGGACTCTGCACCACCCCGGCATCTGGCAAACTCGTTCTGGGCTGTGCTCTTATTGAAGCAATTATATAGGATATAGGGTGCTAGAACATGAGTTCCTTTATCTCTGTTTCCCACATTACACCCTTTCCTAAGGCGAATTGATGCAGCCCCATTGAAGCCGAGGCACTGATTGACACCAGCTGAAGATCTGGCCCCGATTCTGCCGTGCCTTGCCTCTGGGGAGTCATTTACACCTGTTCAGAGTGCAAAAGGCAACCAGCAGCAACCACTGGAGCTGCAAAGCAGCAAAGTCCCATCCCATCGCCCTCAGAGCCCGACATGCCACGCACTGATCAGTGGCACAGGGCCCAGTTCCCTTTGCATCTCAGTTGGTTTTGGCGCTGCACATAGACATCCTCTCTTCAGCTTCTAGTAAACCTTGAGATCCCTGCCAAGATTCATGAAAGAAAAAGTTGTGACCCAGTTCCTGGAGGGTGACTTGGTGTAAATAACTTTCAGTGGCATGATGACACCCTCATGAAATCCATCACCACACTGGTCGGTCCATGAAATGTGGAGCCAAGAACCAGTCCTGATCCAATGTTACGTGCTGAATATCTTTTCCTTTCCTTGCACACGCAAAATCCCCGGCAATTTCCAGAAGAACTGCAGTTGTGCAAGCCAAACAGGGCTTGGCTTATGTTCTGAATCATCCAAATAGTGCCAGTCTGCATGGACAACATCAGCTTTTGAGCAAAGTTTGCCAGCACTGTAAAAACCCTGAGGTCTGAATTAGACCCCAGTTGACTGCAGCTGGCTGGCTTGCCTGGACTGTCCCTTCTGCCAGCTTTAACCATGTGGCCAAAGAGTGTTCCAGGGACTAGCCCACCAGTCTCCATTCACTGCTTGCAATACACCTGCAGGAACTGAGGCTGAACTTCCTTTGTCTTTTTACTGCTCTCAGTGACACCCTGTCTAGCTTGGCACTATTTGGTGGCCTCTGCAAACAATGGTAAAGCTGGACAGCCATGAACAGACATCTTCACAACCCCTGTTATCCTTGGAGAATTCCAGGCATGACAGTCTCTTCCGGCTTTTCACATTGCCATCCAAAACCCAGTAAAATTACTGTAAGGCCTCCAGAACGGATTTCAAACAAAATGGACTCTGCATTTAAATCTAAGGTACCATGTTTAGGTCTGTGGGTTGCTTTGGGCTTCTAATTTCCATGGGGATTTGCATAATGAAATACAATAATAGGCTGGGCGAGTACATTGAGCAGTGGCTGTCAGCCAGGAGCTAATGAGCTCCATTGGAGACTGTTTAGCTCTGGACAAGTCACTTGACCTTCCAAAGTCACATCATCCACACCTGTGAAATGGGATGGTAATACTTGCCTCACAGGGGTGTTGTGAGGATTAATTAGCTGCTGCTTGTACATCACTTTGATGATGTTAAGAACTACATGCCTGCTAAGTATTGTTATTCCATGGCTGGGAAGATATTGCAGTTAGGGCTAAATCCTGTCCTTGGAAAATGATGTGTCTTTCCCCACATCTTGTAAAATCGGCTGCTGGGCTTGTGCAAGCAGCTTTTATATAACATTGGTACCAAACATCAACACACACCTTGTATCTCTGCTGCAAACTCTTCCTCTCTCTTCCCCCACAAATTGAGATTAGGAGATGTTTCCGTTGGGCACTTGAGTAGTGATCTCAGATCTAGGGCTTGGTGCTGTGCAGCACCCGGGCAGCACACGCTCCTTGCTGCTGATGGGACAGCCCGCCTGGGATGGGACACTGGGGACAGCCAGGCACACTGCCGACAGGACAGCCCACCTGGGATGGGACACTGGGGACAGCCAGGCACACTCCTGCACACAGGACAGTCCTCCTGGGATGGGACACTGGGGACAGGCAAGCACACCCCTGCACCTGAGACAGCCACGATGGCTGCAGCGAGGTGGGATGGCTGCAGGAACACATGGATACATGCACGGGCACAGACAGATAAAGGTAAGCTCCCCTTGCCGAAACTCTAAGCCTCGGGTGGGTGCTTCCTCTCCCGTATGCTCCCCTGAGAGGAGACACCTTTCACTTCGGCATCTGGGCCTAGATGCCACCAAAGAGTGTACAAAGAAAAGAATTCCTTTTCTGCAATGGGCTACAGCTCAGGATCATTAATAGGGTCAAACCACAGTATCCAGCCTACTCAAGGAGTTATGCATCCAAATCTTGGTGACATTTAGTGGAAGTTGGCCAAATGGCTCCCTTTGAAATTTGAAACATAACTGTCACTGTATCTTAGACGTGTGAACTGCTCTGAGAAGTCTCCCATATAGATTAGACTGCGATCAAAGTGTTCCATTAAACAGAATATTATGAAGGGGGAGGGTCGAGGCCAGGCTGATCAGCAGCAATATTATCTGAGAAAACACAAACCCCCAAAGCCATCAAGTTTGAAAGGGTTAAAGAAGAAGGTTGTTTGGGTAGCCGGTGTACATTAACTATCATTTTCAGGCAGCATGCAATGACTAGTTAGCAGGGCTTATCATCCCCAGCTATGTGAGGAATTACAATAAATGCCTGAAATGCAAGCAGGTTTCCGGCTTAGGTACGTAAATAATGGAAGTCACTATTTTTGTCTGAGTTGCAAGAATTCCCATGCACAGAGGCTCCCCACCCCCTCCCCACTGTAACACAGCTAACTCTGCTCCCCACTGCTTGGCAAAATGAAGTCCTTTCCTGCATCCTTGGGACTTTTGCTTTGTCCGCAGAAGGAGCCGACTCACGATTTCCTTTTTGGTGGAAAACAAGAGGTTACATTTTCTGCAGTCATTTGTTTCAAATACTTCCAGAATGTAATGACCTAAGGATGAGAGGAAGGAGATACAAGCTGCTCTGAGATGGGGACTGTATGATTTGTAGGGGAAAAGTAACAAAAGAAGAACCACAGCAAAATTCTGGTGTTCCCAAAGCCTGCTAGCAATCTTCCCGTTGCCTTCAGTGGCATGAAGCACCATCCCACGCTGAAAATACTCCCAAACTGTTCAGTGAGTCCACTGCTATTTGAACAGCCACCGGAGAAAATTTCTGGCTGCCTCTGCAGGATAGAAATAGGATAAACTCTGGATAGCACTTAGTAGTAAATAGGGAATAAAGTCATTACAGTCAGGGAGTTGATTCTCATTTAGCCCAAGGCCCTTCTCCCTGCCCTGGCATCCCCAGGCACGTGCCTGACCTGGCCTCTCTCAGAGGCCCCTTTGAGGTCTGTGCGACGGAGGCTTTGCAGAAGGAAACACCGGGCTCCCGCCACGGGAGGGGAATCAGGGTGGGATCCTGAGCCTTGCGAATTCCCCTGTTGACCTGGCCAGGCTCCAGGCAATTCCAGGAGAGCCTCAGCCGTGGTGAATGCTCCCAGTGTTTGTGCAGCACTGCTGGGGGAAGCCCGGTGCAGGCTTGGAGACGGTGGGGCCAGGGAAGGGTTAAGCAGCACCAGGCTGGAAGAGTGTCCTCCCTCCACGCTCCACACATGCCGTATTCCTTAGCAAAGTGAACATATTAACACTGGCATGCTCCCACACACCGCCTTGGCTCTCCTCCAGGAAATCATAACCCAGCTATTTGGCACACAAGGCCACAATTTTATTTACACAATCAACTTCTTGATAAACACAAAACTTGCAAAATATACCACGCCCTTAAAATAAAAAAGGAAAAAGTGTGGGCGAGAACTGCAGCAACTTGACCTTCTTGGCCAGAAGGGTCAACATGCTTGGTTCGATAGCCCCATCCACAAGGAACCTGCTTGTGGATCCACAAGGATTTGCCCTGGCTTTTAGGCAGGGGGACACATGGGGGTACCCTGTGGGGCTGGCAGCTGCCAGAGAGGTCAGGACTGACTCAGGCAGATTTCTGGGCAGGGGGGTCTCTGTTTCTATGAACATTATAATTTTCAACTCAATGTCCTCTAGTCAATCTAACCAACTGCAAGTGGAAGTTGCGGGTTTTCTTTTGGGAGGAAAAAAATTCTGGTTTCATGTGGCAACCAGATTTTTTGGAGACATATCCCGTTTGGCCAGAGCACCAGTCAATTCAACTGGGAAACTGGGAAGCTTTAAACCCTCCAGGGTTGAGCAGCCCTCCAGGGCACCCACTGCCTTAAGTGAAGTTCTGCCTAAACATCAGATAAAGCTGTCCCAGCCTTGTAATGAACTGAAAGGCACACATATGCATGTTGTTGGTATCTGGGGTCACCCGGACTCAGCTCCACCACCTCCTTCACCTTTTGAGCTCACATTTCTCCACTGACCCTTCAAAGAAATTGTCTTGCTTGGCAAATGAGTCACATCCTTCTTCCCTCAACCTGTAGGCCTTGGTGACCAGGGTGGCAACGGGTGCAAGCGCTCCAGGGATAACGGTAGTTCTGTTAAGCCTTACACTGGACACATGAAAACAAGAAGATGCTTAAACGTTGCCTAAATTCCACTTGACAGATATTGCATGAGAAAAAATAATGGGCCAAGGGCATTAAACTGATTTATACTGGCTGAGGATCTGGACATATCTGCTTTATTCCTTGCAGATAAAAAGATCTGCCAGAGGCAAACAAGCTTTTGATAGTTTGGGAAACAAAGATTGATTCTTTCTTAATTTTTTTTTTATTTTTCCCACAAATAGGAAGAACCAGCTTCAAATACCTGAGACACACTGCAATCGTTTACACAGATAAACATCTTGATTCCTAGAGATAACAAGAGCTGAATGATTGGCCCCAAAACCAAGCATTCGTGACAATTCTCGAAATGAGAGCATTATTACTCTCCATTTCCACAATAATTTGCATACAACTGCAAAGGAAACCTTTCTCCCTTTGCAGCTGGGAAATGCACTGTAAACAAAGCCTTGCCACAGTTACTGAACACGCAGAGGTGGATGGGTGAGCAGGAATCCTGGGCCACTCCCCTGGCTGCAGCTCAGGGTCTCCATCAGAGCCCGAGACACTGATTTCTTCAGATGAACACCTGGCTGACCTTGGCATCACCATGTGAGTTGGGAAAGAAGGCCCCCTCCCAGGAAAGGATGGGAACAGTGGAGATTAGAGCCAAGGCCGAGGGAAGAAAGTCTGCAGGACAGGGTAGACAAGTACCATGGTGAAAAGCACTTGCAGAGAGTTTCTGAAATAATTTATTTGTTGTCTGCCAGACATTTTGTCTCCCTTCACAGGCTGGGAAAGGAGAACACGAGTCCACCTAAGCAGATCAGAACCGTGATGGAAATTTCTCAGGCTCCCCATTACAAAACAACTGCTGTGCATTCACTTCTCTCTCTTGCTCCCCAGAAAGCAGCAGCTCAAATGAGAGCCACCAAGATCTGTCAGAGATCTTATTTTTGCCTCATCCATCCTGTCAGGGACTTGCACACACCACTGCAGCAAAACATTTGCAAATTGTAATTTAGATCTGTCTGCTACATATTCAGCTGCACATGAACAAAAGTGTCTCCTTGTATAGTGAATAATTCCTTCAAATACCAGATGTTGCCTGACTTCTCCAGAATGGCCAACTCCTACAATTTTATAGCAAGTAGTACTACACACAGTGACTTTCCACTAACATAATTTTCATACCTAAGGACCTCATCTCTGATTTAAAGTCAGTTCTTATCCTCTGTGAATAAGAGCTGAGTGCCTCTAATGCAAAAACCAGAAGGCAACATTCACCCAGCTCTGTGTAGTAAAATCTGAAGCCAATCTCAAGATTACAGTTTTTTGGATGCAACTTGACTACTGCCATGTAAAAAAGAAACCAGGGAGAGCCAGGGGCCAAACTAGAAGTATCCCAGCTCTGCAGGTGAGGACAGGGACCTTCAAGCTGAGGGACCTTTCCAACAGCAGCACCGATGATTTCTCAGGAACGGGCTCCAAATTAGCCTCGTCAAGCCTATTTCAGAGCCACAGGAGGGCAAGATGTGGAGGAGGACTTCAAGGGTGCTTTCAAACGAACTGAATCAGAGGTTTACCCAACCCCGCTCTTTCAGAAGTTTCTGAATAACGCACCAGCTTGAACCACTGGAAAGAAACAAATAAATGAGCTGGCAACTTTCACAGGGAGGAGCCTTGAAGCCCAGTTCCCAAGACCACGCCAACTAGCTCGGTGTGACAGCACACAGGAATGAAAATAGGTAGGTAACATTAACAGAAATACACTGAAACTTAATAACAGCAGCTTGTCAGGACATGCACCAAAGAGAAATGGCTCATAATAGCTACAGCTTGTATTATGAATGTTTCATAGCCATCTGGCTACAGAGCTGCCTGAACTCGGCCCATGCGTTGTGTGTGCTGTGGTAACCCACCAGGCACGCTCTGTAAGGAGATTGTCAAGCTCAAGTCAAGTTCATCATTAAGAAGAGACACCATTTCTCTTGTCAGATTAAAAATGCCTTGGAATAACAAGGCAGCAATGAACAGAGCTAAAGAGTTACAGCTGTGTCCTCCTTTGGTATAAATCAGGAAGTTTTGTTCAGGATAAATGGAGTTATCCCAATTTACACCAACTGTAAGACCCAGCCCTGTTGTATCAACCCCTTGTTTCAGTCACAACTTCCATGTGTCTATCAGTAGCTTAAAGCAAAGGCACAGTTTAAAAGGAAAAGTAATCTCCCTGCCTTTCCTTTCCTGATCTGATTCACATACAAAATGGGCTTATGAACTCAAAAATTATGGGAGGGACTCAAGGAGGAGGAAAGGGAGACACAAGAGCCCTTTTATTTTGCGTCTTATTCACAATGAAAATTGGCACGGAAGCCAACCACATACATTAACATAGTTTGGGCAAGTTTAACTCTCATGAATACATTTCTGTGGAAAAACTATGTGACTATGGAAAAATCCCCTCTTTTTTGCCATTTGAAAAGATAACAGGCTTCTATGTGGAACATACCCAGAACCTGCCTGATTCAGAGACATGGAAATACAAAGATGAATAAGGCTGTTTCCCATGCTAGGGGCCCATGGAAACTGAGAGGGGAGGAAGAAGTAAGGAGGCCCATTGACTCGGGAGAAGGACTTTCATCCTACAGGTGAAGGAAGTATTTGAAGGCACTGGTAACATTGCAGGCCTGTTCCAGAGCCCATTTAAGTCACTGACAACATCACATTGACTTCACTGCGTGATGTGGGTCAGGGCTAAATAGTTTTAAAATATAATCCAAGGCTATTTCCACACCACTGTGTAGCGAGTGGGATCCAAAACAGTTCAAGTGTGCCCAGCCCTGTGACTTACCTGCCTTTTGTCCGTATTTCTGGCTGCTAGCCTGGCTGTTGCTCGGGCCCGAAGTCTTAATATTGCACTGAGGAAGAGCTGAGCTCGGGACCCTTTTGGAGGTCTGTCTCAGACTGGAATGCACACCAGACTGTACTCATTATGTCTAAGTCAGGCAAGCTGGAGGAAGGAAAGCTTTGGCCACATGTACTGGGGCATCAACGGCACCTCTCTTCTCGCCTCCTGTATATTCATTGTCCCTCTACAAACTCAGGCTGCAGAGGGCTCGTAGCGGGAGTGTTCACCAAGAGCAGAGGATATATCCACTGGACAACATGGGCATTTGTTTGTGTGATGATATAAGTGCACCTGGCACCCAAAATCTGGAATTTAAAGCCAGCCCAGCTGCAGTGACGAGCTCTGGGATCCTCTGGCCCAACTGCAGTCTAAGTGCAGCCTTAAGACTTCTGCAGAATTTCACAGGTACACAAAAATGACGTTGACTCCTAGATCCCTAATTGCAACCTACAAGCTATTGCCATTCCCATCAAAACCCCTTCTCCTTTGCTCACTGGCACCATGCAGTGCTAGTCCTGCCCAGTGCCACATTCCTGGCAGGGGATGGTAACCTCAGAATGAATATTTTCTTTTGAATGAATCAGTTTTCTTTATTATTAGCCTATCAGATACAATAGTTTGCATTGCAAGTCCTTCATCAGATCACTTCAGAAGTACATCACTGTATCAGGCCTTTAATATCATGCTAATTTGTTTCATAAATTACTAATTGAACCCCATAAATGACTCATATTAGTATGGCAAGTATCACCAGAGAGAGAACTCAATGATCTCAGAGGAGGATAAATCACAGAACCATCCTCTCCTGCTGTGTAACACAAAATTAAACAGTGGGGTAGGGGCAGGATGGGGAATTTTCCCCCACAAATAGTCCAGAGCTCTTATCTCTGTGCTGCTTCTTAGTACCACATGTATTGCTCCTGCCCAAATGTGGAGTTTCCACTGATGTCACAGTGTGGAAGAAGCAAGGTACACAGACCCACACATCGAGGGTAAAGGATCTGCAGATCAGATCAAAAGGGAACATTCTTTTTCAAGGGCAAGTCCATCCAAAGTGCTCAGTTGCTTTATTGACACCTAATGCACATCGTCACTGATGTCATCACAGAGTTTGCCTCTCCTGGAGAGACTGGGTTCGGCCAGGGTCAGCAAACAGGACTTTTCACAAATTGTCCAGCGCTGGCCATTTCCTGCCAAACCAAATGCTGTCTTTGCTTTTTCCAACACAACTGTCTCCAAAGACAGCCTAGCAATAAAGTCACACCTTGCCTGGCTTGGCAGCTGGTGAAAGATAACTGATTATTTCAGGGCCAGTTTTCCAAAGGCATCACTCTGTTGCTTGCTGGGCTGGAGGGAGGTCAGAGGCCTTCAGGCAGGTTTGTCTGACTGACCCTTCACTCACTGACCTGCTGTTGTTCCCTAGGAGCCAGCCTGACCACCACTTGCCTTGCAGCAAAGGATGGGGTATTTTTCTAACCCAAATCCCAGAAATGCTGGTATCTGCACCTGCTCGGACACATTCACCTCCCACCAGAGTTAATGGAGTGAGTAGGCACTTCTGGGAAGAAAATCACCTGGTCTTCAGCAGATGCCTCCCTTAGGATGAGATCAGTATCACTCCCAGGCAGCTGCAGAGGCCATTTAGCGTCTCATCAGCTGTCCCTGTCCACCTACATCCTGAGGAATTCCACCCCAGGTGAGTGCTCAGATGCTGCGCAGCTGCAGCAAAGGAAAAGCACAGTTGTTTTGCACACACGTGTGGCCTTGTGTGCATTCTTTACTTCCTGCCCTCCTATTTTGCCTTGTTCTGAGCTGCACTTTATGACTGAGCCCAGGACAGGGAACCTGCTGCTGTTCCTGCACCTCCAAAAGCAACAAGAGCATGAAGCCCACCACATGCACAAGAGGTGCTGCTGCAGCACAATGGCTGGGCACAGAACTGGTCAGCCACATTCCTGCAGGGAGACATAAAGCCCAACAGGGACCTTTGTGAACATCTCTGCTGCTTTCCTGCAGTCCTGCTCAGTGTCACCCAGCAGAACTCGGAAATTAGAAAGCTGCACAGTTCTAATGCATGACCAAACATCCTGCATTAGCTCCTAAGAGAAAGATGTTATTTATTTTACCCACACAAGGCTTATCTTGTAGTAGTCATCAACTTTCCATGGAAAGATCACGCTCTACTACTATACATCAGCCATCAGAGGCAGCTTCTAAACTTTAATATCTCCAAAGGAACAATAATTGTGACCCTTTCCATATTTTATATTTACAGACCAGCAGAATGAACTCACTGGGATCAGCAGGTGGTGTATGTTCAGCTGCTCTCAGCAATACTCAGCTCGCCTGTTCCTAGCGAGGGCAGCTGCCATCAGGGAAGCAGTGCCCTGTGAATGTGCCATTCAGAGGGTAGGAGAGCCCAGAGTTTTTGTAAGGCAGACATCAAAGTGGTCTGTAACACACAGATGTTTTCCATGCAGGGGCTGAGAAAAGTGATGGCCAAGACTTTGTAAATCCCGTGCTGTGTTTTTTCCTTCATTTTCTCCCTTACATCCCTCATTTCCTTGCCTTCTCTTATGTGGAAGAATGATACCATTAAAAATGATGGGCTATATCCTCAGCTGGTATAATTTGTTCTGACTCCACAGAGCCATGCCTGTTTACACAAGCTGCAAATTTCTCCCATCAATTTAAATCTCTACAGATTTACATCATGGGGAACAGCACTACATTTTTTCCCATAGCTAATAAGCTTCTTCAAAAAAGAAAAGATAAACAAGCACTCTTGACATCTATTAAACTTGTATTTGAAGATAAAGATTTCAGAGGATGCCTTCTCCCACCCTATCTCACGTCCTTCTTCCTACTCCTCTGTTTATTAGAGGGTCCTCTCAGTGTCACGTGGGCCAGAGCTGAGCTGAGTTGCCAAGGACGGTGCCCATGGATGAACCCATGGCTGGATCTGCTTCCTGACACGTAGGTCTGTTCCCTTTTCATCTCCCCAAGTAGTGCTGCAACCCATCCCAAACATCCCTGAGTCCTGCTGAGGACAGAGCCCTCTACACTACCACCCAGGCTCACTCACAGGATGTAGGGAAAAATTCCTGCTCTGTTTGATCAAGGGCAGCAAGTTCAGTGCTCAGCTCCCTCAGCCTGGGTGAATTCCTTTACCAACAAACTAAAAGCTGTTTTTAAAAAATTCTCCATCCATTTCATTTTCATTTCAAGAAACATTTCACCTTTCTATGGAATAAATTACATTGGAAACCTCACCATTTTTTATAAAATCAAATTCCTGTGTTCCCACTTGGCCTCACCAGAAGCACTGTAGCCCCACGTCTGCAGAACACATTGTACTGTGCTGACTTTGTGCTGTCCTGCAGAGAAACACCAGGAGGTTTCACGTGACATTACCAACTCACCTCCCACAAAATCTCCCTCCCATGGATGAGTACCAATCTGAGCACTGAGCGTACATAAGACAGACACTTCCTATTGGGAAGCAGTTTGCTGAGCCTTCTGGAGAGCTTAACACTTCTGAACCCTCAACAGCAACAACTTTTTTGCTGGACAATACTCTGACTGAGCCTGCTTTTGGGATACACTGAATTATCCTGAAGAGCCAGGTGACTTAAGTGCCAAATTCCTTACTACATTCACTGATTTAATTTGACCACTGAAGCTCTCCAGGCTTTTTTGGAAGCCCCAGTTGTGATTCCAGGAACCAGCATGTCCAAGATGATCCCACGGGTTGAACACTGTCATTAAAAGCATGACCTGTTCCTGCTGGAGGCAAATGATGGAGTCCCGGCAGGAGTGCAGGGAGTGAGGTGGCTCCATCACCCATCTCAGCAGTGGATTTTCTGTGCTATGGAGCAAGACCAAGACCCATGGGGATCTCTGAGGCCGTGGTAAAAGCCTTACATTTCTTCCAATAAAAGCTGAGTCTAGTGACCTGCAAAACATGTTGGAAATACATTTTCTGGATGAATTAAGGAGAAAGCAACCAAGACAATCAGGACTTGGAGCTCACGGTGACCAAGGAGAGGCTGAGAGAATTTGACTTGTTCAGCGTCTAGAAGAAAAGATGAATGGGAGACCTTATTCCTGAGACAGCAGCAAGAAGGCAGAGCCAGGCTCTTCTGGAAGGTGCACGGCTCTGCTGGTCATTGCACTGACCCCTTGTGTCTCCCGGAGGGCCCCCAGTAAAGCTCTCCCACAATCCACCTTCTCCAGCGTGATGTTTGCTGCCTTCTGTAGGATCTCCTGCTCCGAGATCAACATTTCCGTGCTGCTCCTCTTTCTGTGAGACTGCTGACCTGCTGGGGGTTAAGCTGTCTCTTGAACGGCCCCCATCCCATTTAGCCTGTATCCCGGGATTTTCTTCCATGAAAAAGGCACTGTAAAGGCTCTGGACCCTGTGCTATGATTTACACTTTTTCATCTCCTGCAGAAAGCCTGCCGTGTATGTGACGATACCATTCAGCTCCGTTTACCTGAGAACTTAAAAAAATACCATCGGAGGTTGTTTTTTCCATATGGGTAAATAGTAGGGGTGGGAGTATTCCTTATGGGAAACCTGGAACAGTCACACTCTGTCGGCCTGACATTTCCTGCTGTAATTGAAACTTTTGATGTTAAAAATTCCATTTACACAGTGTGTCTCTAAGCCAGGCGGGGAGAAGGGCAGAGGTGGGCTCGGCGTTAGAGCACGGTTTCCCCACCCCCCCACTGCAGCCAGTTAAATACAGCAGGTGAGTGCAGGGATGTAAGGGCAGGAATATGAGGAAGGAAATTCCAGCTGAGTTAGGTAATTTGGGTCAGAGGAAGCCAGGCGTAGTTACAGAGGCAGGTACAGATCAAATCAACTTGAGGCTCTGGGTCTCTGCAGCTGCCCGTACCCCTGCCCAGGCGGGCAGGGAGTGGTGCATCCACGTGGTCCTGTGCTCATGGGGGATGTGTGACCCAAACACCCGGGCTCTGCCTCAGGAGGATGGAAAAATGGCTCCCTCAGAAGTGATGGGGACCAATGGGCAGAAACAGTTTTGCCCTCTTGCAGGTTAAAGGACTTCTTGCTGCATGTCTTTGAAATTCCCATCCAATGCTACACAACCTAATCCTCAACGAAATCATCCAAGCAGCCAAATTCCAGCTCGAATCCCAGCCGGCCTTAGGTGAAAATCCAAGCAGAGGATCCCACTGCTGTCAAATGTAGGCTTATCCCCACACCAATTCCAGACCCTGCCATGACTTTATTCCTGAGGACCTGCACAAACCTACACAAGCCAGTCCCCCAGTCCCAGCCAGTGTTGGCTCAGTTCATCCCCAGGGATTCTTCCAGCTGGGAATACAGCTTGTGGGCCCAAAGGGGATTCATCCAGTAGGATTTGCCCAGCCTCTGCCTCAGGTCTGCAGCAGCCACCAGCCCAAATCCTCCCTCTGCCTCCAGCTCTACCCCACCCCGGGAGCTCCTGTCATTCCCAACCCTCGAGCAAGCCAGATTCCTGTCCTCCTTCCCCATGAAACCTCTGCAGGCTCTCCAGGGGTGAGCATCAGCAGCAAGAAACACCGGAATGCCGGTATCAGCCCCGGCTCCATCTCCTGCTAGCAGTAAATATGGGAATAAGACGAAGTCCAGGACAAGACAAAATCCCTGTGAGTAATGGACATAATTACATTAGCTAGGCAAAGTAACTTTATGTTAAGAAATATTTTTGGCATGCCATGAAAAGTTTGAATCCTGTCACACCCCAGCAGTTACAAAAGTCAAAGGCAACATAACATGAGCTTTATTTTAACTGTTATATGCATTTGCATAAAAATGCTTTTTCAGAATGATAATGCAACTGTGCTTCCCTGTTTTGTTTGGTTTTTTTCTGCTTTCCCTTTTGATGCGACTTTCTTGCACCCTCAAAGGCACAAAGTAGAACAGGAAGCAGTTCTGCCTGAGACTCTTCTCAGGCACCTTCAAAAATTAAGGCTCAATCCTTTAAGCTTTTCTCACATATCCAAAGACAAGACAGTAAAAAAACCCAAACCTAGACTCAGCAATCACTTCTTAAAATCTGGCTTTTCACTGTCAAATGTGACTCTGACCCTCCAGCCATGACACTGACAGCCACAATAACAAGCAAATTACATTCCTCATTATTCTTCCCAGCAATCCTTGGGAGCAATGGGCAGTATGGGGTGAGAAAAGTGGGCTGGATCTGCAGAAACAGCCACTTCAGAAAGGAAACAAATGAGTTATTTGAACAGACACTCAGATTGATTCTCATTTCTAACCCTGTAACTTAAATGACAACTGACTATAAACTCAATCAACTCCTTAGGATTCCACAAAAAAGGTTCATTCAGGAACAGAAGTAAGGAAAACTTTTAGGTCTCAAAAATACTAAAATACATTTTATCCCACTGACTTTCTCAAACTCTATCACCTAGGTAGGCAAAACTAAAACCCAAAGTTAACAGCTGTTATGTTTTAATGTTAGATCTAATATACAGATGCTTATTTGCATTTAAATATTTAATTGAGGTATCACTGGAGAAATTCTGAATTTTTTAATCTAAGAGGCTGCTAAAGAGTTTTGAAAAATAATAAATTAAGTATTTTGGTTCAGATAGCACAATAAATTTTATTTGAGACAAAAGTAATACTTTTAATGTTTTTGACAGAATTCATATCTTGGGGATAAATTAACTTAGGAAGATCTAAAACCCAAAACTGCCAGTGATCCCAGTGCCTACCAGTTGTTCCTGTATCTCCCACCAAGGAATCTTTCATAGAAAAACTTATAATGGGCGTTCCAGTTTTCCCAGGCAAAATTGGGATGATAAATTGCACAAAGGTAATTTTCTCTACTACAGTGAAAGGAGCCTCCTAAGACTGTGGGTGCCCCAATATGCAAAGGACTGGCCTTTACTTGAGGAGTTCACAACTGAAAGAAAAACAAAGATGGGAAATCAAAACTAATGTGACTTGTCCAGTGCCCCAGCGCAGACTGACTGCAGCGGTGCAGAAAGAGCCTGGTTCACCCTGACTCTTCCCTCAGTGACCTGCCTGATAGGAGCCTGTGGTCAGACTCACTGATAAAACCTTTATTTTGGTTTGTCCTGCCTTATTTCGGCTTCATGGGCTGGCAGAAGGTTGCAGAACTTCAGTAAGTACAAATGTAATGGTCTTCAGCAAATAGCCAGAGGGAACCCAGGAAGATCTTTATCTTGATCTTATATTGATCTTGATTTTTTTCCAGCTGGAAGAACTGAGAATTCCAAGTGTGCCAATAGCAGAAGCACATACTTAAAATTATCAACTTTGAGATGAAGAAAAAAAATCAGAGGAGGAAAAAGAGATACCAGGTAAATAAAAAGCAGGAAAGTGCTGTCAGGAAGTGATGGCAATACTTAGCCTAAGAGTTGTTGGAGTCTCTGCTCTACTGCTATGGATAAACATTTGTCCAAATGACAGTACATGGTGAAACATCATGTGAGATGGGCCAGAACTAAGTCATGATTGATGAACCCTGGAAGAGCAGGACCTGGCTCTCCAAGGTTGGTTTTGCAACCTTTGATCTTTATAGCCACTTATTATAAAGCGGTTTCAACTTGTAACTAAATTCCTGACATACTCAGCTGTAAAATCCAGACATATCCTGAGTAATAAAACAAATACATAAACTGGAACTTAGGTGAGAGCCATCTTTTACTATCACTTAATGCTGGAAACACCTAGAGCTTGTTCTGCCACATTCAATAGGAAAACGCCGTTTTCAGAGCAGTGTGAAGGGATTTGGGCTGGAAACAAATTCATTGGGCCGGACAGCCTATTTGATTTATCCTATCTGGATCCCCACTTTCCAGTGCCTCTAAAGAGCATCACAAACAGGCACCTTTCTGACTGTAACTGTACCACACGATGTTCATGAAATCCAGCTTCTATCACTCCGTGTATCAGAGCCACGGGCCCTCTGCAAAAACATCACTCTGCCAACTGTGGATATCACCAATAAATCAAGGCAGTTGCACAAGCCACAACTTAGGTGGCATTAATTAGATCAGTGGAAGTTATGATCCAACATAATTATCATTGCTACCCCACCTACATTTAATTTCAGTGTTTCTTCCTATCTTTCCCCCAGAGGGTCCATAGGGAAGCACTACATGCTTCAACAGTGCCAGCCTCCAGAGGCAGCACGAAAGAGCAAGGGCTGGTAATTATATGAGTGCAAGTAAGGGGAAGGGGCCTATCACGAGATGTGATCAGATACAATACAAGGGGAGAGAAATAAATTCACCCTTTGCCCTTACGCACCCCGTAGCTTTGCAGCTGTATGTGAGGCCCGGGGTTCGTGCTGCCTTATCCAGCCTGCCAGTCCCCATTCGCCAAGGCGTGTGCGTAAAGAAAGCGCTGTAACCACGGGGAGAGTCTCACCAAAGGAAACCCGATTTCCCAAAGTCTTACATACATGTCAGAAATGAACAGCACGGCCCAGGGAAGGGGAAGAAAGGTCGGTGTGCTTGGGTGGCACTTGCAGCATCTCTGACCACATCTCTAACAGCAAGCAGTGCAAAACAAGAGGAACACGGATACACAGAGAGAAACGGTCGGTGCCAAGGACCTGATATTCACACAGGGCATTTCTATTCTCTGCTTTCCTTCAGAGAGCTGCAGCCTAATGGCAGCAGCAACCAGCACGAGCTGGCCCATGCCAGCCCTGAAGCCATCCCGGAGGAATCCTGTTGATGTCCTCCATGAGTGCTCTGTGACATAAATATGCAGTTCAGTGGGGATCACTGGGAGCCATTTCAGAAGCACACTGTTATCTCAGATGGAATCCACTGCCAGCATCCGCCTTAGAGGCATCTCCATGTGGGGCATGGACAAGTGTCTGTCCTGCTGTAACAGGATCCTGCTGCAGCTCTACAGGGGTGGACACAGTGTCCCCAGCCAGCGGCACACGGTGTGGCTGCACCACCACACGGGCAGCCAGCTCCCCTCTGCGGCCTGGGTGAGCTCTCCAGCTCTGGCACTGCCTCCGCCAGCAGGGACAATCTGACAATCCTGCGGCTCTGAGGACTGTGCTTCAGAAGAGGGAGTCATACAAGAACAAATACAAATGGGAAACCAAGTGTTTGCAGGGCTGAGCCCTGAATCACAGCCCAGGACATGGCTGTAATGACAGCACGTGGCTGAAGAACTACTGCCTTTGAGCTGGCTGGAAGGACTTGATATGAAAAGGGACCATATGTTTCAGGTCACAGCAGTCCTTTCTGACTGAAGGTTGCACCATCACAGCGGTTGGAAGACAGAGAGGTTTTCTGCTAAGAATCCCCAAAGATGCTCTGTTTTAGCAGGTCAATTGGTTCTCTTCTTCTTTGACCTTTCTTCTGTGCATCTGCTCTTCCCTACACTTACAATAAAATATTTTCCTTTGACACTGTGCAGGGCTCCACTTAAAAAGGGCTTGGTGTAGTCAGGTGTGTTCCTGGTGAGCTGCAGGCTGTGGTACAAAGACGCCACTGTTTTTCAGAAGGCCATTCACTAATGTTCACTCAACAGAAGAGACCAACAGTACGGCAATATCCATCAACCCCTGCATTTGCTTGTAATTAAAGAAAGGTCAGGAGCTGTGCCTTTCTGAGAATCATGCTTACCTTTGCATGGTCAAAACCCAAACACAGACAAATTTACAATGGAGACATCCAGAAACGTGAAACCTTGGACGTGAAAAATATTAAATAGCCAAGTGTGTAAATTTTTCAAGGTTTGGAAATGGATTTGCCCCCGTGGTTGGGCACAGAACTGTTGAGCTAGTGTTTGGTACCTAACAGCAAAAGCTGTTGTGTTCCAGTTTTTTCATGCCTCGCTGCTACAGAAAGGCCCTGATTCACACCACTTCATTATCTTTCCTCATTTTTATAGGCAGCCAGAGGGCATGCTGGATCCTCAGTTTGTTTGTCTGGATCCACTCATTAGTAAATTACGTGTAGTGAGCAATGACGTGCACCTGGACATTTAGTCTGAGTAGATTCTTTAACATTCAAATTAGTTGTGCTACTCCAGCAAGAAAAGCAACAGATCTTTCTGAAAAGTGATTGTTTTTCTTTATGCTTTTGTATTTCTAGGAGCCATAGCATCAGTGGAGAGGAAATATGGAAGAGTAAGAATGAAAGAGAAGAAAGAAAAGCACAGGACTTCTCCCTGTGAAGTGCTGTTAACAATCCCTTTGCTGCGAACACAAGGATCCTGCAGCCAAAATGGTGGCCACATCATGGTGACAATCTGAGTGGCAGCATTTACAATTTTTGCTGTACAGCTAGACAAGAAATGCCAAAGAAAAACATAGGTGTTTAGAGATTTAGCTGGGAAGTTTGCAGCAATGTTGAGTGCAAGCCTGGTGTGCTGCTCTGGAAATCTGGAAACAGAAACTACCTAGAAATCTGCTTTTAGGGACCAAGCCTTTAATTCCTACCTGGTTCTCTCGTGGTGTCACTATGTATAATTTGCTTGTGTAGTGAAGGGAACTGAGACAGAAAGGGACAGATACAGGAGACAGACAAGGCATGAAGTATTCCATATCCTTCTGGCATACACCCCTTGGAGACCACGGGCAACTGGTGCAAGAATCAGAGAGACACAATCCAACACAACCCCTTGCTCTACTTTTCCCATCATTAGCTGGGTACCACAGAGAAGGTGGTTAAAAATGTCTTCTAAAATAGCTTTAAGGATTGGAAATCTGATAAGGCAAATACAAGTGGCAAAGCTCCACTGACGTCAGTAAGACTTATATAAGGTAAGATTTTGTAATGGTAGTAGTAGTACTGGAACTGAAAAGTCCTGCAAACTGAACAAGGAAGTTTTTCAGGTTAACCTCAACACAAGCCACAGATTTGTCCTCAAAACAATTTCCCCCCCTGCCCTGCAAATAAAAACTGAACTTGGACTACTTGTGCAAAAAGCGTCATTTTGTGTGTGTAATTACACAAGCATAATTCACTGCAAAGCTGCTCAATAATAGGCAGCTGAGATAATAATACAAAATGATATTTTTAAATGTGAATTTTGAATTTATACATATGAGAATGTTAATGAAAAGATGTGACTGTGAAATGCAGTATATTTAGCCAGTCCCAGGACAATATGGTGTGGGAGTCATTCTTCCTTCGTACAATTCTTCTTTTCAGGGCCTTCAAGTAAGTTGGTGTGAATTAACACTGGTCATTTGAAATCAATGGAAAAAAAAATGGAGCTATGCCAAATTACATCAGTGAGGGATCCAGCCTTTTGACTTCAAGTTATCCTCAGTTAACACTGGTGTAATCAGAAAAAGGCAACATTTACTTCCCTGCCCAATGAGAAAAGCCTGGGTATTGGCTACTTTCAGAGAACTGCCTGAAAACATTACACAAACCATGAATTATTCACAGTATTAAACAAATAATTGTGACTAGTAAATAAATATTTGAAAGTAATGGCTGGTTCATACACCATTCACACATAGTGTAAGGGGGAGATATTCATCATATGAATTACCCATTAAGAATTACTGGCTCAGCTCTAGTTATAACTGATAAACAGTCATGTGGATAACAAGGCAAGTGTTTGGCACGTCTCCTGCTTTCATTCCCAGCAATATGGCTTCCTTTTCAACAGACACATAAGCTCAATTATTTATACCCCTTCTTCCAGAGAAATGGACTGCCTTCCGTGCACCTGAAAGGCGGGAGCTGGAGCGCAGTTTCCCCAATCCCTACTTGTCTGGTTAAATTCCAGGTCAGGCAACAGCCCTCTGACAGAACCACATTCCTGCTGTAGTTTCAATTACCTAAATTATTCTTCACCTCCTGTCCTAAGCATGGGCATATTTTTGATGGCCTGAGCTGGGAAATGTGAATGCAAACTGCTACCAGATGTAGAGAGGAAGAATGATTTCATATCAGAGGCACTGGCCTCTGAGTCAAAATCTCTGAGCCTCTGCTGTGCCACAGGCTTTCTGTAAGCCACTTAGGCCCAAATCCCCAAAGGTATTTAGGCTTTTAACTCCTGCTCATTTCAGTGAGAGTTAAAAGCCTGAATACCTCCATGGGTCTGGGCTTTAGCCTCTGTGGTTATGTCTACACAGCACGAGAGAATCCATAGTGCCGAGCAGGCACATCAGAGCTGACTCCTAACGCCCTGGCTCTGGGAGAAGAGCAATATCCTGGTGTTGGAGAGTGGACTATAATCTGATCGTGGATAGCCCTCACCACAGCATTCCCAGGAGCTAGCCTGGGTCCCTCCACACAGCACTCCATTCCGCTGGGTGGGTGCAACCCACATGCCCCAAAATCACACTGCAATTTGGATCACAGCCTGCCTCACCGGGATACCGGGATCATCCCATAAGGTTCACATGGTGCATGGGCATTCTGCTGGTGGGGCAGTATGAAAAACACAGGAAGCTAACAGATTTTGTTCAGCTCAATGATCCTACAAATTCCATTTTAATTCAGCTTCCACCGGACACAGAAAGGCAGCAGAGGCTGTGCAAAATGGTCCCAGATAAAACATCCGGCACCTTTCACTTATAACACCAGCACAACATCTGACTGTCTGCAAAGAGAATCAGAGCAAATGGTTAACACACAGTTATGGTGGTTAAAAAAAGAAATGCTTTGCTGCTATTCTATTGTCAGTTTTGGCAAGCAGCAGTGGGGAAGCGAAGCACTGATAACATTGCTTTATTGTTCGTGTAGGTCCCAACCCTAACATGCTACATCTGTATCTTCTGTCTCAAGAAGTTGCTTTCTTTTCATCAAACACATTCCAGAAGTCAACAGTAAAAGCACTGACAAGAGACAGCAGATTGATCCATTAACTCTCACTCACTGCTAACAGTTCCTTGGCTGAAACCGGACCCTGCATTCCACTTGGGAAGATTTGGTAAGTTCAAAATGTAAACACACTCGCAGGATTTGGTTACTGCTCTCATGCAGCACAGCCCCTGCCTCAGTATAGCAGGAGGTGCTGGGAATCTCCACAGGTGCTGTACCTTTTATTTTATACATGCGTAATTAAGGAACAACCAGGACAGGCCAAACGAGTCCTGTGTGCCTCGTGTTACTATTATACTACATTCTCAGTTAGTGCTAATCAATGTGGTTGCAATGAAGGATATTACAGCACACAGCTCTTTCTAATATGTCTAACAATAATAATAATAATAATAATAAATAGTAATAATAATGAACTCTCCCTTCCCCAGAAAAGATGCAATTAAATGAGCATGTATTTTCCCGTTGGAGACAGGCCCTCAAGCATCTTCCTCTTAGCAGCAGATAAAATGAAGTCTTGCCTGTCATGGCTTTGAATTTGGTTTGCAAAACCAGCCTTTATTTTAAGTTAGATTTATCCAACAATGATCCTTTGTTGAACTATTATTCTCCATCCATCCAAGCACGCAGAGTCTCTGCTCACTGACCAACACTCCAGTGCACTGTGAAAGCAGGGCACAAAACTCCACTTCTCACGCATTTGCTCCCAAAGCTGCAAAGCTCGGCGCCGGCTCCACTCCATGTGCGGCTCTCTGCCCCCCTCTACTGACTGCCACAGTCGGTCCCGGTCCAATTCCTGCATCCAGGGGCTCAGCCCGAGGTGCTGTTACCCTTGGAGAGGTGACAATACACCTTCTGAGAGGCGGCAAGATGCTGGCTTATCCTGGGAAGAAGCTGGTTTTTCCTACGCAGCGGCTGGACAAACAGGGTTTTGTCCAAGCAGGCCTCCGAGTTCGGCTTCTGCCTTGCTCGCAAACAGAACGAGGGTTTGTGCTGTGAAATTTGCCATGGAGGTAAAATATCACTGCAGTATTCCAGCCAATCCCTTCATACTGGGCCTCAAGAAGGTGTCTTTGGTGTCCCATCAGGTTCTTGGGACAAAGGACATTTTCCAGGATGGACACCTACTTCAGCTGAAATTTCTGTTCTCCAAGATTTCACATATTTTGATGCAATAGTAGCACTTCCCAAAAAAAACTTTTCAAAGAAGCACACCTAATCAGAGAGCCACATTTCTGAAAAAGTGTTTTTGGTGCACATCTACCTATTACTGCCCTTTGCTCTTCATGCAGACATGGTACCACATACAGTCCTGGAGCTCTTGAGCAGAAGCAGCAGAGATTGCCATGGGGAAATGCCAGGAGCAGCTGCACTGACATCACTGGGATTTTTGCCACTGATTTCAGTAGAGTCATGATTTCATGCAGGACTCTGCTGCCATTGGACTCGGGGTTTAATTACACAGCTTTTCACTAACTGGCTCTCTAGGTATCTACAAGGCTGATTTCCCTCCAATCTCACTCCAAGGGTTAGTTCTGACTTGTTGCAGGGGCCTGTTTGAAAGCTTTGTGCTCCTTATGCTTCCCTTCCTCCTCTGGTACTGTACAATCCCAGACACAGCTCCCTGTGCCAGGCGTACCTGAGCATGCGTCATCCATATTTACATTTTAAAAGCTTCAGTTTTCTCTTCTTTGTTGTCTCAAGTTTCCAATGTTTTTTTGCCTTTCTCCTGCTTTTCTCTCCTCTGTGATCGGGTCTTATGTATTTAATATCCTTTTGTTACACAGATCTATAAACAGATCCTGATCTAGGGAAAATGACTTCTTCTTGTCATTATGGATCTGGATTGGAAATTTGGTCTGTTTCCAGATCATTTTGGCCTTCTGGTGCGACCGTTAAGAATTCATTCCCCTGTCAGATCCAACTCTGCCCATACAGAAAGATCTCCTGCACATTCCAACTGCAAGTACTTCAGGACTCACAGCAGTGAGAGCAATGGGACCCGAGATTTGGACAGAACTGGGAGCATCTCCATAGTAATTCTGCACAGAGAACTTCCAACACCTTAATTTGCAGCTGCCTTGCAGTCAAAGACACGTCAGCAACACACTGACCAGCTTCAATCCTGCTCCTTTGGATACCTTAAGCAGTGGAGAACACCACGTTCCGGCACCAGCTGTTGAATATGCACGTGGCATCCCGGGCGGGCTTGTCCAGCCTGCCCCAAACCCTGGGAAGATTAAAGCTGGTTGTTATTTGGTTATCTGCGCTGCAATCACACCTCCGGTTGCACTGTAGGGGCACAGTGGGTGAGCAGGGGACTGTTCCCCTCTCTGTGCTGCATCATCAGGAGAAGCACGAGTGGCCTGAGCAGCAAGGGGGGCTGGAAGGCTGGACTGAGGGGTTCTGCCTGCCTGCCGCCTGCCTGGTTTGTCCTGCAGCAGCTGTGGGTTGGATAGCAGCTCACACACACAGTGATAATGCCGTCTACCCCTTTCCTCCTTACACTCTGGGAAAAAAGGCAGACTTAGGCCTGGAATAGCCTGGATTTATTTTAGTCGTTTTCTAAACAAGTGATCTGTTAAAGGGAGAAACATATTCCCGTATGAAGTTTCTGTCTGCAATATGTATTTTAAATCCTGGAATGAGCATGTGAGGAACTGTCATGGAGACTTAAAGAAATTGAATTACCACCTTTCTTATAGCAGTTCAGAGTTTACAACTTGTTTCCACTTTCAGAAGAGATGTGAGTGTTTTACTTGTCTTGGATCCTTCAGAGGATTCTTGGGATCCTGGAATCAGATGCTGAAAATCAGTGCACTGCACTGCTGCCTGCCGTGAAGACAAATGCCACCAGCAGCAGCTGAGTTATGTATGAGTACAACTATTGTGAAATAAGAATAAAGCCTGTGAGTCCCTAAGCCTGCAACTGTGCTCTAGCACAGCTAGAGCCTCTGCAAATTCAGATCCATAGATACAGCTATGTACCTTTTCTGTACACAGAAATGCAATAGTAACTAAGAGAAAGGTAAGAGCAATTTGGACTCTTCAGTTTTAGAGGCTACACCAAGAGGGCCTCTGGAGCCTTTGAGGAAGTCTCAAGTTCCAGACAGAGAACTTAAAATCACAAACAGCTTCTCATTATCTTTGCCCAAATTTGCAACAGTTAAGACAAGGCTATAGCTGACAGAAAACCAGCTTTCCTAGTGTCTGACCCGGTTTTTCAGAGGCATTTTCAACATGAGAACTATGAAAAACTTAAATCCAGTGAATTCCTGCCGACCTGCTACATAACTGCTTGGTGTCACACATTCAAAATGGTCCAACAATGAGTGTGTTAGCAGGGCTGCCTCAAAAGCTTCAGTGTCTCACTTTGGCTAAGCAAGTGTACGTTTGGATACTTACTTAAAAGTTGTTTGTATCCCTTAGTCCATGAAGCCAGGGTGAAAATTTTGTTGGAATAATCCTTCTCATGAGGTGTCCAATAATACCTGCATCCAGCTGGGCTAGAAAAACACTGGGAGCAACCTTTGAGAGACTTTCCTCATTTTGCCTTCCAGTTCCAGCTGAGACTCGGAAGAGCAATATTTTGTAAGCAGGACCAGCAGTGGGAGAAGGAAAAGTTTGCTAAGTCTTGGTAAACATATCCCTATGAGCCAGCTCCGAGTGCCTGCCTCTGCACATACCCAGAGTCCAGGGAACCACAAACAAGTGTAACTGGCTGTACAAATCATATATTCTCTTGATAGAAAAATACAACTGCCTATGTGCCTGAACCTCTGCACTTAAGTAATTGAGGAAAATAAGTCACTTTTAATTTCAAAAAGCTCTCAGCTGTGTCCTTAGTAATTAAGATAGCATGGATGCAATAAATCAGTACATGTGCCAACCCACAGAGGTCAAACATAATCAGCAGCAAATTATAGTAAACATTTATGAATCTCTTGTATACGGCACATGACCCCACCCACTCGTTCTGGCACAGAGGTTTGCTGTTGATTGCACTGGTCCTTCTGGCATTTCATGTCCTCATGCAAGTCATACCAAGTAGCCACCCTGAAATATTGTACTTGAACATGATCAGACTCATTTTAATCATTGTGTGTATTTTAAATGATGACTAACACACCGAGAGGATGAGAGAAACCAAAATGGTCACGGAGCTTTTTTTAAAAGAGGAACAAGGAACATGTAAATTGAGGTTTCTATTTAAGCAACAAGAAACTCATTGCATCCTTCTGCGGGGGAAGGATGGTCTTGTGGCTGAAGCACAGAGCAGGGCTGTAAGACCCTGCTGACCACAGCAGTTCTCCAGGATAGCACAGGAAACCCATGGCAGAGTACCTGGGAGAGTAGAGTTCCTCAGCTCCCTGTCTGTGGAACACAGATGATTATGTTCCCATCCTTTATCTGTCTTGCCCATCTACACCAAAAAAACGCTTCATTGAAAGGGACTGTCTTTAATTAGGTGTCTGTGTGTGCTTAGCACAATAAGGTGCCAATTTTAGCTGAGGTCCCTGAGTGCTCCTACCTGGCAAATGAAACAAGCATTTACTGCAAGGTTAATGACCAGCTGAGATTACCTGATCTTATTATTTCATTTGTACTGCTGTCACACCTAAGAGCAGCAGCCACAGACCTGAACCTGTTCTGTGTTTGCATTTAATGCATACAGCACATAATGACAGTGCCTCTCCCAAACAGCTTAAAATTAAGTTTTATTTTCCCTTCCCCCACCGCCAACTTGCACGGAGTTTGTTCAGTGAATGCTTTTCAGATACATCTGCCATTGTGACAGCTTCAAGCATCTCCTTGTGCCTGCTCAGATTAGATCTGGACAACACCTGAGAAGTGCAGATGAGACGCTGATCACAACTAGAAGGAAAGCAAGAAATATTTTCTGCCAAAAGGTTTAAAGAAACAAAAACATTTCCTGTGTTTTTTAAATACAGTAATGTCCTGCTGATATTTTTTTTTTTTTTACAAAAGGATAAAGTAAAACCCAAATAAGAAAGATCAAAGAAACAATGTGATGTTTTATCTTTAGACATGCAATTAATGTAGATAGAATTGCAGAGTTTTTATCAGGGGTTGACTCGAGAAGAAGCATTCCTACTGTATTTCCCTCTAGAAAGCTTTGATACCAAAATGTCAGGGACTCTTACGCACAAGCACAGAGGGTTTGGGGTATGAAATGCACCCCTAACCACAATCTAGACTTCAGTCTACAGACCTTGAAGCTTCTCTTGCATGTTACAGTATCTAGGGAAGCCTTGTACAAGACAGTACACGCTGCATTCAAGGATACTTTGGGTGCTGAAGTGGAGCTTCTGGTAGGGGATGAAAGAGATGGAGATGTGAGATGTCCCACGTTATGAGCCATTTCCTTTCCCTGTGGTGGCACTGATCCTTGGGAGAGAGTTACTTTCTTCTAGTAAAAAAACTTTTCAAAGGAAGTTCCCTACCAGCTGCAGATGAAAGGACAGGAGCTGGCAGGAATATCTCGCCAGCATCAGTGCCTGTTTTATACTTTGCACACACCTGGAGAGTCCTGGAATACAAGAGAAACCACCTCTATATCTTTGGTTACCAGAAGAGTTCCCAGAGCGAGTCTTCAAAAACTGGCATTTTACCAAGAAGTCACAGACAGCAGGAATAAAGTACTTTCTGCTTTGCCTCCTTCAAACTGGAAAGAGACCCTGCAGCTTCATTTGGTTTGTGTGTGCAGAGGTGCACAATGGAGAGAGCAGGGACTGAAGAGGAGACTCATCCCAGCAGTATTCAGCTTTTCATAGCTATCAAACAATGATAATTTCTGAAAAGGAAATTCCTTTTATTTAAATAGCCAGCAACAAAAAGAGAAAATAATGACGTGGCCTTCCATTCCACCCTGCATTAGTACCTCCCTACTATAAAAACTGCCTTTCAAGGAGAACACCTTCCTGAATATCTGAGTGGATAAAAGCTGGGACAAAGACTCTGTGAGGAAAGCAAAGAATCCCTTTAAGAAGGGACATGATAGTGCCTATTATATCACAGGATGTTCTCTCCTATGGATGTCACCACATGCTGTTCCTCACCCAGTGCTCACCAAAACTCAAATTCAATGGGTTTGGAATATTACATGAGAGCAGGACTAACCAGACATCCTTTTGGAAATCTAATCTCATGCCATGTGAACCAAATTAGAATGATAATGAAATGTCAGTCCCAAAACCTGGAAATGTCTGGATCGAGTATCTTCCAAATTACCCCAAATGCTTGTCTTTAAGATTTTCAGGAAGTTATGCTCAAGTTTGGGAGCTAAATTTGATAGGTCAAAAGGCAGAAAGCTCTCTGCCAATTTTATTTTTAAGACCTTCTAAGAAGACCCTTGAATGCTGGTGCATGTGACAGTATCAGGGGCAATGATCAGAGCTGCTATTAGAAAAAAACCCAAAATAATAAAACCCTAATTCCCCCAGCTGCAGATAATGAAGTATAGAAACATGAACCTGAACAATCCCCAGTCAAATAAACCCTCAGAAGGTGTTATTTACAAAATCTCATCATTTTTAACCAGTGGTGTGGTTTGAGAAGCTTGACTCATGACTTCTTAGTGCTTTGGGTTAGCAAGAGTATCTGGCAGTGCTAGTGGCTGAAGAGAGCTGTGCTTTACACTGTAAAGTCAATCACGTGTCTACCTGGCAATTAGCCAGGATTCCTAAAATTAACACCCCATTAGAAACATATTATTTACATGGACATCCCCACTGCACTCAGGGCTGAGAACAAGGGAGAGGACCAGTGACCATCACACGTGTTTGCCCCATGGGGTCAGCTGGTTCCAGTAGGGTGGAGAGCAGCACTTCAGTGGGCAAACAGGTCAGAAATGGGTCCTACCATGCTACAGCTCTCTCCTGCAAAGGAGAACTAGATTTAGTATTAATGAAACGTTTCTCAGTTGGCCTGAGATGTTTCTCTGGAAATGAACCCCAAGCCTGCAGATGTTGCTGGTACAAACATGTTATAAAACACCGGCAATTTTGGCCCCACACTGAGGAGGGTTTGCTGTCAGCAGGATGATTTGGGAGAGCAGCAGCAGTGTGGGTCAGGGTTACATGAAGGGAAGTAAGCCCAGAGCTGATTATGTCTTTTCATTGATTGAAGGGGACTTCTGCAGGATCGGACAGTTTTTTTCCAGCATTGCTGATTAGAACTGGGCAAGACTTCTGTTGAAGGAATTTACCGTCTTCAACTAACACAATTCAACTGTCGGCAAAATTCTGGATGTTTCATTGAAAACTCAGTTTCAATGAAAATCCCAAACTAAACACTATGATTGTGGATGAAAAAGTATCTTTGAATAAAAAAATGAAAGAGTATTTCAGATGTTGAAATTCCCCTTTATAATAGTTCTTGCTTTTGATTCTTGTTGCAACCTCCTCACAAAAGAAATTTGGATGAAACATACATCAAAAATAGTAGAGGAAGGGATTTTTGAATTGTATTTTTCCACATGGAAAAGGCATCTCTAAGGCAGTCCTGCTAATACCTGTGGAGACAAAGCAACATTAGTAACATTGCTAACATTTAGGAGACATGGATATCATGCATCTCAGGATCTTGGAGGACAAGCTTTTTTATTCAGGGAACTTCAGATGTGGGACAGCAATCTTTGGAATATATCCATAAAAACTAGATGAAAATTAAAGAAGGGAAGTACTGAAAAAATAATAGTGAATTAAAATCCATTGGACTTCACTCTGGAACTCAGATCAAATACTCTTCTCTAGCAAGAGGAAAGGCATTACAGCCTGGCCAACTGTTATTTGGAAATAGAATTGTAATTGTGTATTGAGTTCTTATCTTCAGATGAGGTAATCCACAGCATGCTGATGAAAGTTTATCAACCAGGCTGGTTAAGCCCCAGGGAATGACAAAGGGGAGAAAGAACGGGAAGGAGACACACTGGCTATGAAACACTCCTTGCTAGAACAAGAAACAATAGGGTGCTGCAACTGAAAAAGGAAGAGAGACACTTCCTGGGACAAGATGCCTTGCTGAGGTACATCACTACCGAGATAAGGATGTTCTCAATGACAGGTTGGGGCATTGAAACTGCAGCAATTCCTGCAGCAAGACACAAGGTCTCTCTGAGGTTTATGTTTAAGGTTTCTAACATCAAGTGACTCTTGCTTCAGATCACCAAAGTATTTGTTTCTCAGGTAAAACTGTTTAAAACAACTTGTTGTAGGAAGCAAGTTCTAAGCACCTCTTGAATACCAGAGACTTGCAAAATCTTTTAAAAGAGACACCCAGCCCGGCACACTGCTTCAGACTTCGCCATGGGTTTTGCTATAGATGAATCAGCAATTTTCTAGCTTAAGCAAAGCATCACACTTCAACGTTTTAGTTCTTATTTTCCAGCTACTCTTAACTAACTAATTATACTCTCCATAGTAAACAGCAAATTTATTTCAGATCTGCTGCTGGAGTCAAGCTCTTCATAGGAAGGGGAGTCCAAATTCCAAACTCAGAGAAAGAATAAATGCCATTTCCACTCAGGCATGCCCAAAACGGGCTTGGGATGGAAAGACCACAAAGGAGAACTATAGAGAGATGTTAGAAGCAAGGCAAGAAGAGTTTCACACTCAAAGCATTTCTTTTTCTAAAAAAGCTTTGGCCAGTGCTGGTTAGATCTTACAGGAAGCATCACAGAGCAGAACAAGAACTGACAGCATTCGTGCTGTTTGTGCTGATGCCCATCCTTTTTCAGAAGGAATTTTGCACTCTACAGCCACCCCCAAATTTGAAATCTTTGCTTTAATCCTTCACAGAATTCCTATCCAATTTCTGTAACTCCTGTGCAGCCTTCCATTGACTCAAGTAAGCATCGGGGTCCTGGTATAAAAATCATTTCCAAGGAGGAATATGGACATCACATTAATAAATAAAACAGATGCAGGTGTGGAGGAGAATGCTTCCCACAGCTTCACCTGCAGAGCAGCGTGCTTTCCTATTGGAGTAAGGCTCTCCCCTGGTGGCATCACACAGGGTGCAAAGCAGGCACAGTCCAGTTACACCTTCCATGATAAGAGGAAAACCCTCAGCCAACCTCCTGCTGCAAATCTGCCCTTAAGCAGAGGTGAGGCTTGCTGAGAACTCACTTGCTAAAGCACCAAGAACTTCAATTCTTTGGTGCCTGACACAAGAGAATTTAAAGGGGTCTGAGGTTTTACTATCTAATTATCCTGTATTGGGCATCCAGACCCAAGACCTGCGACCAGTGATAATCTTATCCAGAAATATGTTCCCTCATTCCCTGAGCTGTATCCAAAGCAGCCTGAGCAGCAGGTCAAGGGAGGGGATTCTGGCCCTCTGCTCTGGTGAGAACCCACTTGCAGTGTTGCATCCAGCTCTGGAGCCCTCAGCACAGGAAGGACATGGAGCTGATGGAGTGAGCCCAGAGCAGGCCACCAAGATGATTAGAGGGATGGAGCGCCTCTCCTATCAGGAAAGGATGAGAGAAGTGGGGTTGTTCACCCTGGAAAAGAGAAGGCTTCAGAATTACCTAACTGTGGCCTTCCAGTACCTGCAGGGAGCCTAGAGGAAACATGGAGAGAGACTTTTTACAGGGGCCTGGAGTGACAAGACAAGGGTGAATGGCTTACAGATGAAAGAGAGGAGGTCTAGATTAGATATTAGGGAGAAATGTTTCCCTGTGAGGGTGGTGAGGCCCTGGCACAGGTTGCCCAGAGAAGTTGTGGATGCCCCATCCCTGGAAGTGTTCAAGGGGTTGGAACTAGATGATCTTTGAGGTCCCTTCCAACTCTAGCCATTCTATGATTCTGGGATTTCCAGCCCTATTTTTTTGTCAAACACCAGGCTACAAAACCCACACAGCCTCTGCCAGCTGGTTGAGTAACCCCACAGAAATGTGTACACAAAGTTCTCCCAAATCCTGTACATCACAACAAATAATTGATGACCCTAGTGACGTTTATGACTCTTTGTCAATCTGACAGCTCTTTCACAGACTTAACAAGCAGGAAAATAAAGAGTAATTTAGCAGAACTTGTGCTTCTTGTTCATGCAGGTCACTGCTGCGACAGTCACCCAGGCACAGACAAACTCTGGCACATGAGCAGCTCTCTCTGCTGCCGCCGAGCTGGGCAGCCAGCAAGTGACAAAGGGAGCGATGCTGGCACTCCTAGAACTTGCTGAATACCACCATCTACTGGCATAAACTGTGGAGGAAGGGAACGAAAGGAGTGGGGACAGCAGGGAAGCAAGGAGGGGGAAAGTGAAAGAGGCTGAAGAAAAATAATGGTATGAGGAAGACAAAACCAAAGCCACCTATCATAAAACAAAAGGCCATTTAGATGAATATCAAAGGAGCAAGAGACAAGAAGGAAAAGGAAAAAAATATGGTGGAGGCTGTTTTCCTGACAAATTGTCCCCCATACCATGCAGCTGGCTCTGAGTGCTGGGCAGGAGCCTGTGGACACAGCAGCGGAGCCCAGCTGCTGGGAGCCAGTACAGCTCTACCACAGTAGGTGCAGGCACATGGCAGGCAGGCTTCCCACAGCCCTCAGATCACTCTGGCTGGTCCTGTGTACACAGGCCATTACATCTCAAAATACTTCTTTATTTTAGCCCAAAATCTTCTGTTTGCTTCAGGTACCTAAAAGGGCACATCCGGCCTTAAGTGAACACAACCAAGAGAACTCTGGAACTGGTTTGAATGAGTGGTCACCTCCTTCTCACTGCAGTTCCCATCCATGCCAGTATCCGTGCAGGAGCCTTTGGCCCACAGACTCCCATTGCTCAGGCCCGACCTCCTGTCTTGGGCTGCTCCTGGACCTGGCAGAGCCGTGCCCAGCACAGCCAACAGCCCAGCTGTGCCCAGCTGTGTCCCGACAGCCCCCAGCCTCTGGATGTCTCTGTGTTGCAGAGCTTCTCCACAGGCAATAATGCTCACCCCACTATTGATGGGAGCTCAGTTGGAATTTGTCTCCAAGATAGGGAAGGCTCCACATGTCATTACCATAGTGCTCAAGTCATCCACCCACGTGGACCTGCAAGGCTGCTATCACACTGATTGTTGGATGTACACCTTCCAGGGGTGACTTTACAGTTGTCTACTCACCCAGAGCCATAATTAGAGACAGGAATGTACTATTGCAAAAGAGATTTAATATTCATTTGAATCCTTAACATTCATTTATTTCAGCCGTGTGCCAGCCCCCTTTCCGTATTTGCTTTCAACGAATATTTTACCAAATTAATTTTCTGGCTGGAATATTGGTGGAAATGGTACATTTCAAATCAGTACCGAGGAATGCTCCTGGGAAAGAAGCTCAGTGTTCATAATTGTGCATACTCCCAACAGAAACCCAACATTAAGTCTGTGCTTATCCAATCCCCTGTGCTGGGATTGTCCCTGTCTGTGCAAAATTCCCTGTCTGATCCTGGGCAACTCCAGCAGTCTCCCCAGCTCTCTGCTCCTGGGGCAGCACAGGCAGGCACAAGAGCTCAGGGCTTCCAGCACAGCCAAACCCTCCCACGGTGACTGTGCAGGGGTTCTTACCAGAGCCAACGTGGACACAGCTATGGCTGCCTAGCACAGGGCAAGGCTACACTACAGAGATGTCCTTTTGATTGGGCTGGACAACTCCAGTTAAAATAACAGTGATGGCTGTCTAATTGCCCTGGTTTATCTGGTTTAATCTGAATTATCTAGCTCAGGTTAAAAAATCCAAATCAAGAACACATCTGCATTTTTTTCCATGGAAAGACCTATCAACCCTATTTTTTTCCACCACATTCAGGTGACAAAAACTATAGGAAAGCCTTTACCTTTTCTTCTTGTCCCTAATTATGCCACAATTTATTCCCTTTCTAGATCAAAAGCAGCTCTGAAAATCTACTCCTTCTCCTTAAAAAAACCCCTAAATTATAAATCCTAAATTTTAAAAATCAGTATCTCAAGCCCCTATGTTTCAGCTCCTTTTGCAAGGAAAGGGCTCAGCCACACAATTGGGGATTTCATCAGTTCTCTCTGCAAATGCTGGGGTTTTCCTCCACATGGGAAAGGTTGGAATATTAAGGAAATTACATTCCACCTAAACTTTCTGCTGTTGTGATACTTTCCTCTACCTTTTTGTTTATTTTACCTCTTTCCTTGTTCAGCCTAGCAGCATATCCTTTCTTCTTTTCCCACATTTACCTATTCCTTTTTTTCCTATGTTCCCCCTCACTAATTTCTACCTCCTTGTTAAGTCAGCCTGCATCACCCTCATAACAATGCAAGAAGAGAGGGTAGCCCATTATCCAGTTATTTCTTTGCAGGGATATGTCAGACCTCATCAGAACCTGTGGCCTAAATACTTTGGCTTTTCCATCTCCTCCACCAAATCCCAGGATAGAACACAACCTTCAGCCCGTGCCATCACACCCTCTGTTTATTGTCACTACTCCTCCACCTACACGGCAGCCAATTTTCTGTCCTTTGTCTCATCATTCTTTCAGGTTTTCTCACCTCAGCCAGACTCCTCCTCTCTCCTCTTTATTTCTCTTTATTCACCCTGGGCTGTGAGCCAAATGCCTCAGGTCTGATAGTAAAAAAAAAAAAAAAAAAAAAAAAAACAAAAAACAAAAGAGAAAAAAAAAAAAAAACCAACAACCAGAGAGAGAAAAAAACGAAGGAAAAAAAAGCCCCAACTCCAAAGGTCTGCATAGGATTAAACCCCATTTGCCCCAGATGGCTTGGAGACAATAATAAAAGGGAATTCAGACACAGAAGGACTAGATAGTCAGACTTTCCAAGTAAGCAAGTAATGCCAGAAAACATACTGGGCTAATTTCATTCACATGGTACCAATGCAAATTACTGGTGGTGGGGATCAAGGCTGGGATTTTCAAAAGGGTTAAAGCTCATGTTTTTAAAAGCTCTTCACTGACTTAGGAGTCAAAGTCCCATTTTCAAGAGGAAGTTAAGAGCAAAAACCCCCTTCTGGAGTCAGTCCTAATTCTACTAGTCAGACAGGCATTCCCAGATCCTGACTTTGCCAGCCCCTCGTTTTCACTGGGAAAGTCCCCAGGATCTCTCTCAGTGGGCAGGCATAGGCTATGCCTTGGCAGGGTGATCACCCACTGGGCTGGGTGACACAAGGGACACACAGCAGCCTCCCCATACCCTGTGCTTAGAGCTGCCCTCTGTGACGGGGGTCAGTAGTACTGGGCAGCTGTCCCTCGAACCCCTGATCCCAACTCCACCATCAGCTGAACGTGGAGCAAGATTTAACCGAGGGCACTCCATGGCCAGAGGTAAACACCTACCTGGTTCTGGCCATGGAGGTGGTGTGGGAAAGCCCTGTCCTTGCCTCTCCCCGTGCATGTGTTGTGCTGGGCATGCCCAAGAGAACTCTAGAACTCTGTACATATCATTCCATAAGTGCCAACATCTCCCTCACCAAAATCAGTGGCACTTGCTCTCTCCTGCGTCATTTAGGGTACAACTTTCAGAGGTATCTTAGGGCCAGATGTTTACAGATATTGACTTCTCCAGACTGCACTTATATAAAATATTCCTCAGTGAATTAGGAACATGGGCTATCCTTTTCCAATTGCATTCGTGCCTCTGAGTTCTAGAGGTGCTTTTTGAAAATCCCAGTCCTGTAAACACAGCCAGCAATAAGCACCAAAAGACTGGTTTTGAAAGAGTTCACCATCCACACTGGAGGACACATTCTCACATGCACCCCGATCCCTGGCTGATACATCAATGGAATGCCCAGATGTTCAAATATGCCAAGCACACCCAACCATTCTTCACCACCCAGTATTCTCACCAGGGAGGGCAGAACTCATCACTGCTTTTCTGAAGTGAGCTTGGTGTTGAGATCTTTTGAAAGCCAGGCCCTACTATTTACTACTGCTCTGAACAGCTCCAATCTTTTAATATTTGCTGGCAGAAACTGTACCTTTGTCTCCAAGGCAGCCTCATCTTCCTTTCCAGACATCGTTTCCGACTTCAGTAGCAATAAAGGTAGATTAACCAGCTATTTTGAAAATCCCACCATCTATACCATGTCACAGCAACTCAACACCAATTAAATTTTGGATCTTGAATCTTTTCAACAAACTGGCAGTTAATGATCTATAGGCAAAGACTGTTTGACAAGCATGGCTGAAATGTAAAGCCATATGTGAAAATCACCATCTTTTCACACACAACTTGTGAAGAGAAAGAGGAAAATATGAATCAAATTAGCTATCATTATAAATAGTGGTCTGGAAATGAATCGCAGATGTTTTGATGGAGAATGGGTTTTTTCGTAACACAATTCTTCTGAAAAGTGCCCATTCTGCATGAAAAGGATCCTTTTTTTCCCTGAAGAAACTGATTGTTCAAAATATTTAAGTATTCTAGCCATGCACAAAGACATTTTTGCATGCCTTTGCAATGTTCCATGGGAGTTGGATTTTGTTCTTTGGTGTTCATCTAAGCCAAACTCCTTAAATGAATTACATTTCAAATGTCATATATCTATCATCTTTAAGGGAGGAGACCACAGAGGATCAGTCCAAATAGAAGCCAGGTTTAAAGAAGCTTAAAGAAAGAAGTTTAAAGCCAGGTCCTATGGCAGCTTTTCCAAACAGAAATATTCTGGTCTTTCACCTTACATTTTCTGGTTATTAATCTTTTCTTTTTTTCTTCACTATGGTTACAATTCTTTTCTTACTCCATGTTTATGCTAGACATGAGTCAGTAACAGCATGTGATAAGCAGAAAAGCAATTGGATAAAGGTCCACTATATCATGTACCTTTGGCCAGCAGCACTTGGAGTCACGTCCATCTCTGGGGCAGAACTAAGTGCAAACTAAAAGAAAAAATGCCTGAAGTTTAATTTAACATGTACCCAGCGTGGCCATCTATTTAAGAAACAGTAATTAGTATTTGTGGGGTATGTTGGCAACATGAAATTAAGAGAACAAGGTGATAATCTTCACAGGACTAGGCAGAAGGAATTATTTACAGCCAGTGGAATATGAAGGTACTGTAAGAAGGGTAGGAAATTCAATTGTACCTTAAAACATTTGACGTTGAACACCTAGAGATTTTAGTTCCCAGGCATGACAGTGGAAAGTGTGGGGGTTTTTCAGTACAAAAACACTTTGATGACTGAGCTGGGAAAGCTCCACAAGATAAATGACCAGACTGGACCAGTAAATTTGCATGTCTCATTTTTGGAGGACGCACAGAAGGACTCTGAACCCCAGGCAACAGTAAAGTCAACAGCAAAGCACAGGCTTGTCCAGATTCCCTTGCTGACCTGTGGAAGAAGATGCTTGCTCCCCTCTGATACACTGTGTGGGCTAGAGCATTAAAAACCCTGATCTCTCCGAAAGAGGCACACTATCAGTGCAGCCTCTCCAAAGGGAGAACCAGAACAGTGCATAATGTGGCATGATTCCTTCCAAAGATTTTTTAGTCAAGTAAAACGGAAAAGTGGTAAAGCCCAGAATAGAGCTCGGCTTAATATGTTTTAATAAGAAACAAAGAAGGCCCTGTTTTGCACTGTATTGTTCAGGCTTGCCTTCAGGCATATGTGGAAAAATGTTTACTAAATAACTCAAATGCTTAGCAGTGAGCTGCATTTTATTTCAAACCGAATTTTCTGCAAGCGTACACACGCCAAAAGGGAAGCAAAAGGTCATCAAATGACTGACGGCAGGTACCAAGCCGTCAGTGCTGCTCTGCAGGCACAGACCCCTCCATTGCACCAAGAATGAGCCACAGAAAAACCCAAACCAAACTGATTCCTCTCTCCAAAAACAACCCAAAAACCTGAAAGGAAAAAAGTATCCCAGCCTGAACTATGAGCAGGAGTGGCACAGAGGGGACTCGTGACTTCCAGCATGTGTAGCAGCTGTGCATTAGGAGATTGTCTCTTTACTGGTAGGGCCATGATCCAAGCTCAATCCTCACTCTGCCAGGTGAGCAAAGGCATTTGAGAAGTGCCTGACCAGAAGAACTAGATGAAGAATAGCTCCCTCTGGCCTAGATTAATTTTCTTGATATACTTCAAGCAACACCTTCAGCACACTCAGCCCTTAAGCCAATCCCAAAACCAAATGAAAAATAGGACCCAAATGCCCTCCCATCTCCTCCCCCATCCTCAACAAATCAATTGTAATGTTTATAGCTGGCATAACTGAGCTGTCTTTAAAAAATAATAATTTAAAAAAGCTCCCAACATCCAAACTGACTAACTATTCCAAAAGATTTTAACTTCAATTAAATGTCTCATTCTTTTGAAAAAAACACCTCTCAAAAAAATGTCTGATCTCCTTTGCACAGGACTCTACATCTTGCCAATCAGACTGAAATACCTGCATCTCTAAGTCACTTCAAAAAATACAAGGAAGGTGCCTTTTTAAACATTGTTCTTGCATATCAGATCCCCCCCATGATGACACGGTTGGAGTTTAAAACTAATGCCAGGCAGACCTCGGGCAGAGCTGAAAACACCAATAAGATACAACATGTACCTGCCAACTGCACCATTTCCAACTAAAGTCTACGGCCTTTTTAAGTTATCTGTTGCCTTAGTCATCTCCCACTTGTACTTTCCCATTTTCCTACCAGCCACAGCGAAATCTCAAAGGCTGTATTAGAAAAGGTGGTACTTGTAGTACACTCGACCTTTGAACCACATGTTGCTGAACAAGTCGCTGCTATTTTAAGTAGAATTATCAAACATACTATTTCCTAAGATAAACACAGCATGCTGAAGTGACATATTTCAAAATCTTCTGCTGTTTGGAATAATCGCTTTGTGAGAAGAAAGCAGTGATCCAAATCCCTGCTAGTAATGAGCAGAAATGCTGCCTGAGTATTATCAGTGATCCTGCAGTTACCATCCTAAGATGTCTGTAACTAGTGCCAAAAACAACACCACTTACCCATTCACAGCATATTCCCAACAACTGCAAGTTTGTTCCTGACTTCAATATCCCTTTTAGTCTGAAAAGAAATTACCACACTGATTTATTCTATAGATCTACTGCTTCCTGTGGGTAATCAAAGTCTTCATAAGCATCTGCAGCTTCAATTGCTTAATTTCTACCGCTCTGGAGAACACACATGTGTATAAAGGAGCCAGCTGGATTCCGCTGGTTGTTTGTGCATCCTCACCCAGAATCATTCCCATCAGTTACAGCTAAAGTGATTTATACTGTGGTGGGCCCTAGGGGGACTAGGTAGGACTGGTATCCCTGCCTGCAGAGCACGGTCTATATGCACAAGGAGCAGCAGATGCAGCAAGGCAAGGACTCATGAGACATCTGGCAGCAGCGAGCCCAGAGTGAAGATCTCGCGAGGGAGTTTTGTGAGCTTTGTCAGCTTCAAACAGCCTCTTCCCCAGGATATGTGGGTGGCAAGTTGAAAGCCACTGCTCTAGATCCTACGATTTCTCCTTTTGTGGAAATCATTGCTAACCACGATGACTCTTGGAGAATACTGCAGGAGAACACCCAAAGTCAGATTAGTGGCTACTGGCAGAGCGAGGACATCCGGCTGATGAGCAGCTCCTGTGGGACTGCCCCTGCTAGCTGGGACCAGACAACCTGATGTCTCAGCCCTCTGGAAGATGCAAAGCAGAAGGACTCTTTTTGCATATGTGATTTGCACAGCCAGGACACTCTTGCACAATAAAGCTGCCCTCATTCATGTGGACTAGATTCAAAGAAAAATGTCAGTGAGAGCCACTCCATTTATTCAGTGGATTTGAATTAAAAGAACAATTTAGAAAGATCGGTTGCTTTTCTCCAGTCACAAGACCACATAATGTCTTTTAAGGCCACTTCCCTTAATTCTGTTTAAAGGCTGCTACCTTCCCTGAGCTAACAGGAGCTGTGCACTCAGCAGCTTTTCCATATGTGAAACTCTCCCTAAATCAAATGGGAAGGCACTTGCATATGAGCTCCTGGGAGGCAGCATTTGTCATCCTCATTTTCTGTCTCTTGACATGAAGAAAAATGGATTTATCAGCAAACTAGAGAAAACAGCCTTTTGCATATTTTTGTACAAAACAATTCAAATACTGAGGAAAAGGGAGGTGCTTTTTCACAGTCTAGAAGCAGAATTTATGTCCTCTGGATACAATGACATCTGAGGGACACCATCAGCTGCTCAGTGTTTAATATGGGACTCTGGAAGCTGCTTATGACTTCTAATGCTCAGGATTGCAATCAAAGACATCATTGATCTTGAACAGTAAAAATCCCTCTGTTTTTCATTTAAGTGTCTGTGGAAGGTTTTTCCCACCTATTGACTTGCTGAAATGAGATGGGTTTTTCTCAAATGTGAGATACCTTTGTATTTCCAGGAGCACAGATTCAAACTTCTGCTGAAGATGGGAGTTTAGGATATATCCTCACCACCTCTGGTGAGCAGGACATGTGTTAGGTGGGTCTAGATATGAGCAGCCACAGTACGAAGCAAGTGTATCCTGATGATCCTACATCACCACACAGCTGTCACCCAGGGAGTCTCCAGGGAATTGGCCTTTCTTTTAGGCAAAGAGTTGTAAAAAGACAGAGAAGGACAAGCCAGGCTGGAATGACTTAACTTCCACCCAAAGTGTGACTATCCCAAATCAACCCAAAGCCCATTTTCTAATCTTGTTCCAAGGTCTGTCGCTGTCATCTGTGTTGATGAAAGTGCCAAGCCCACTGCAGCGTTTTGCATGGGACACAGAAAATATAAAGTACAAGTAATAAAAGCCCAACCTGACTATGCGCTGAAGGAGCAAGCTGCAGATCAAAGGTGCCATGATAAAAGGGAGTTTGAACATTGCAGAGCTTGCAAAGTGACACTTGAGTTTTTCAGAAAGTTAAATCTGACAAAAGCCTATCAGCTTCCCAACAGCAACATTGCTGAGAACGCAGCTGCAAAGGGATGCCCTACAAGCAATCAGCTGTGGATCTCCACAAAGAGGAAGCTCCAACGAGCTTCTCAGATCTCTCTTCAACTTCTAATCAACTATAAAGAACAGCAAAATTACAGAAGCAGGAAACCATGCTTCCTACTCTTTCATGACAATCCTTTGAAACTCCTCCACTGAAGCAAAGATTTAAATACTTTCCTAGTCATAAAATAATCTTGCTTGTTTTCATCAGTGTGCCAGTTTCAGATGCTTGGAAAACTCTCCTCTCACCTCAAGCAAATAATACCCACACGCAGCTACTGAGCTTCATTAGCTTTTGTTTGCCACAGGAAGCCCTCCTAGCACTGCGCAGATGGGTAGAAAAGGAAGGGCACCTCAGGAGAGCAGAGTCAATGAGTGAAACAGGAGTTGGGAAATGCAAATGTGGGGTTTGATTCTGTCTCAGGGTACCTGTGTAATCCTGAACAGGTCATGGAGAACCTTGCTCTGCCTTAGCTCTGCAGCTACAAGATGGAGTGGTAATTCTCTGCCTCAGAGGAATACCACGGTGCTGCAATCACGAAGGCTCAGCTACTGTGGGGCTGCAGCACTCATAAATATTTACAGAGAATGAAATCAGAAGGGAGCAAAAGACAGGGGGTTTTAATCCACTTCAGATTTACTTTTTCCACTACGAGTACAAGTATGGAATTGGTAAAACCAAGTAATCTGATCTTACTGCAGTGATGCCACAACAGGCAATGTTAATCATAACGTAAAGGCAGCTGAGTGTAGAAATGTGTTTCTTTTTTTTGGCACTGTCTGTTCTGCTGGTTGTCACACACCCCCATGAGTTGAATGAGTCAAGATATGAAAAAAAAGCCCATCAACAAGACAACACTCAGTTTGCCTGCTACTTTCATGAACTCTTCAGCTAAGCCCCAGGTTTTCCAACTCTCCAAGGTGTGGAAATAACACGTTTGCAGATGCTTCCTCTTTTCTCACACTGAAGCTGGAACTTGGCACCTAGTGGCATAAGTAATAGGGGTCCAGAAAGATCTGAAATGAAGCTTGATATTCAGATGTACCAGCAATGAGTACATGGCACACCCTGTCATGTAATGGATCCTGGAAATGGTCACACCTTCCATTCCTCACATCGACAGTAGCAGCAAAGCTGTCTCTAACACGATCCAGATGTTTTGGGAAGCCAATTGCAGGTGTGGACAGTTACCTTGTGTCACATCCTCAGGTGATGTGAACTAATGCTGAACTTCCAGTAGGTTACAGCCCTGAGCCCTTGGAAGATGGCACCATTCAATAATTTGATACACAAGACTTCCAGTGGTTAAACTGAGATCTAACAGCAACACTGCACGTGTGTTTTTAAGGACATCAAAACATTCCACAACTTAAGGAGCCATATTCTGATGACTCCAGCTTCTGCATTTCCCTTGACTGACTGGCTCTTCCAAGAAAAATCTCTTGAGGAGTGCTCAGACAACTCCAGGAAGAGCAAATTCATTAGCCTGACGTTCTTTACAGTGCCTTTGTGGCAGTTCGGCACGGCAAGATCCTGCCACTTCAGCAGCAGGTACTCGATGCGGAGCACTCACATAGGTCTGCTTAGCAGTTATTAAATACACATTATTTTGCAGAAAGCATAAAACTAACAAACGTAATGGATGTTTGGGGTGAGACATGCTGTGACTGCTTTTCCACCCAATGCCATATGTGCAGAGCTTTTCTTTTTGGCAGTACAATACCCAGCATTTCAAGCCCACAGAGAGCCAATGTTTATTGGCTGCCAGATGGGCTGTGAAATGTATACTGTTCATAATGGGATTATGCAAGTTGTCCATTGTTTGAAAAATAATCTGAGCATTATCCTTTATACCCTTCTAATGGGTTTCCCTTTTATACAAATTAGGAAGTCCAATTTTTCTTTTTAAATACTTGCTGTAGATATCTGCTTTCAGCTTTACAAATGACATCTTATTCAGGCACATACTTCAACAGTATTAAGGAAAACCAAGATTTTTTTTCATAAATGAAAGTACAAAGAACATATTATTGTATAGAACTATACATATTCACTCTGATGACATACCTGTATTTCTCAGGGTCCCAGAAATAATGAACAATATATAATGACACAGTTGCTACGATTCACAGCTGTTAGCCCCAATAGAAAAAACAACTAATTTGGGGTATATTCTTGCAGTTCCTGAAGCCAATAAAATTGTGCTTAAATGATTACCTGAACTACAAATTGTGCAGCTCACCTAAACTTCACATGGTGATTTTCTTGTAGTCATTGACACTCCCAAGGATTTTATGGGGTTTAAATACAGACATCTTCAAAATTAGGTGACTCCTCATCATCAGATTTTCTTATTCCTCCAATCAACCATTCCGTCCATCAGCAAGAAACCGTGACCTCACAAATAAAACGACATGCCTTCGAAAGCAAGACTCAGCACGACCAGTGCTGTTCCTTGAGCTCTATACACTGATGTCTCCCATCTATGAAAGCTCTGCCTGTTTCACGCTCATCCCTTGCTCATCCTGCTCTCTGAATCCTGATAGGAAGAGCCTTTGAATTCCACTCACACTTCATCCAGCCATGAACATGGACCATGGTCTGGGATATGTCTTCAGCACCACCAGTGCCAAGCAGGGCAGGTCTGCGTCTTACACCACACTCCCAGATTTCTTGTGGGATCAAATGGTTTATGTGATTAAGCTCTGTGGCTGGTTTGAACTCAGGAAATTTACTGTTATTTGGGAGTCGGGGCTTTGGACAACTTCCAGAGCTCACCAAAGAAAAGATTCAAAGTCCTGTTGATTGCCATTGGGTTTGGATCAAGTGTTCAGGAACCATTTCTCTTCTTACCATCGTTGCACAAATTACCTGGTGCTCTTGTGACGAGGTCCCAGATCCAAGCTCTGTCCTCCGCAAGGCAGCACCAGGAACACCTGTAATGTACCGTGTCTGTATGAAAAGGGCCTCGAGCTCTGACCTTCGAGGCATGCCAGAAGCCAAGGCCACTGCTTGCACCTTCCATCTGGCCAGTCTGCTACACTGCTCTTTTATTACTATAGCTTGAACTAATCTTATTAACACTAATGCAGTATCAGCCTGAGGGCCAAAGGGTTGAAATGTCCCTTTTGCACACAAAACTAATGTGACACTCCTAAGTAAGCAGGACTGAGCTTTGAAATGGTGCAGAACAGACATTTTTATCACTCTCTCGGAATCTTCCCTTCCCGCTCCCCCTGCCGTGGGGAATCAGGGCTGGGATTCACCCACAGGTGGCAGTGCTTCAGTGGCAAACACAGTCACGCCACAACCACACTGGGATCCTGCAGAGCCAAACTGGCTGCAAAAGAGCATAGGTACAAATGGCCTGGTGTTAATATGGTTCCTTAGTCAAAGCAACTGCAAAATGAGTGAAAAAAAAAGATTGAGTTTCTCTGGGCTAAAGATATTACAAGGGAGAACAAGAATGAATAGTGGCCTGTAGCCACTTTGAGCAAAGTAAAATGTGGAATATTACCTGATTTAAAATAATGAAATTGAAGAGAATTAACTGATAGATATTTTTCAGTTCCCCTCCAACTAAGAGGAACGAAAGGATTTGATAAGCTATGGAAACTCACTTACAAAAACCACAGCATTAATTCTTGTGATAAGGAAGCAGTTATTTTTCTTGAAAGAGTTCATTGTTCACAAGTAATTTAAGGACAAATTCCAATTCAGGAAAATACATTTCATATCAAAATTTAATACAACATCCAAGAGTGACAGGAAATTCGGGGCAGCAGGATTAATTTTTTTTAAGTCCAATCCTTGAGGTCTATTTTTAATACTGATTCATAAAACTGTTGCTTTAATCAAACATTTTTGAAGCTGTGATTTGCTGCTAGTGGTTTGGCTCCACTTTGGAGGGGGAGAACTTGAAAACATTCTTGGCTTGGCCAGAAGGTATGAACTTGTTCTTGCTTTTGACCTCCTCTGTGCTGCACGAACTCAAATATTGGTGCTGCAGTAGAAAAGTGAAGTGAAAATGTGAAAAAACACTTGAGCAAGGCTCTGCTGTGTTAGACATTGCATAACAGCATCAAGTACTTTGTGTTGGCAACAATCTGAACATCTCCATCTTTTGTCCACTCCAACATTCCTCAAATAGTGCTCTGGACTTTTTAAGACATTGACTTTGTGTCTTTTTATTTCATTCTGAGTAAGTTTTAAAACATCTGGTGTTTTCCAGGTTTTCTCTACAATCATTTAAAACTGGAAAGTTAAATTCTCCTGTAAGTCCTGGAGTTCATGCCTTAAGAAAGCCCATGACAACTGATAAAACATGAAAAAAGAAATGTATGGCAGATGCAGGCCTGGTTTATTCTGTTATAACCTGAACACTGAAGAACTATTTGTGTCCCACTGAGTGGGAGGCAGCTGACTGAGGGAACCCGGGGCATGGCAGAACCACAGTCTCGGCTGCAGAGCAGGACTGGCACAGCAGGAGAAGGAACTCCCTGTGCTCAGCCCCATAGAGAAAGCACCTCCCTCAGGGTGTCACCGCCCCAAGAAAGGGCTGTCACCAGCTCAGGTTCTTCCCCTCGCACTGCAGGTTGGCAGGGCCCTCTTAGAGCTACATAATCAAGCCCTTATTTTCCTGCTGGCTTCATGATGACTGTGCTTCTCCCAGACCACTCCTTCACTTTCTCATTTTGCTTCTCCATTTTCAACCATTCCTTTAGTAAAGGTTAAGCCAATTTAGAGCTTTCAGTAGGCAGCATTCAGTCATCCAGGAGCCTGATGGTGTCTGTTTGTCCTCGGAACGGGCATAGAAAAGGCAACAGCAAAGGAAGCTTTTCCATGCACTGTCCCACTCGGGATGCTGAGTACCTTGACCTGCAGATCTTCTCCCATCAGGACACGAGGGTACTTCATTATCTTGTAGCACCTTTAGGTTTCTCAGTGAGAGCTACAGCATCAAACAAGGGTGGGGCTGTCAAATGCTGCCAGTTGGGATGAGATCATCTGGCCAATGACGCAGCCCAGAGACCATTTGCTTTTACCTGGACTTGAAAGGCCACTTCCCTTCCAGCCAATAACCAAAGCCTACTTGATTCACACAAATGACCCACTGATGAGGCACTTCACATTTCATCATTGAACCTCTGACCCACCCATTGTCCAGACCCTAATTTTCCCCTCAACAGTCCAGCTGGATACCCCAAATAAGCCAAAGCACAGTACCCAGGAGCCACACAGTGCTGACTTTCCACTGCTCTGAAAGGCAAATCCTGCACTCATATAAATATTTCTGAGCTCCATGTCAATAAACAGGCCTTTCATGGAAGTGTAAAAATAACTGAACCATGCTCCAAGACCTTTCACATTGCTGGAGAGGTGCAAAGAGTCTGCAGTGTAAATAAGAATCAGATTCGCAATTTCTATGCGTGCTCTCGTTTTCAATTACATTTAGATTTGTTTCAGTTAAAAATGAAGCTTGAACTGATGCCAGATTTCTTTTTTTTCTTAAATCCCAACACATTCCAGATTAGCTGTGAACAACAGTTATTCTTTTCCATTCTCAGCCTACCGCTTTTAAAAGGACACAGAAGAGCAGCTCAGATTTAGGATCTGCTCCAGTGGAGAGGACCTGATCTCTTGCCATGAGCACAGGTGCTTCTGTACTGAAGCATTCATCAACCCAAGTCCCATCTGACCACTTTATTCTGTCGGCATGGCAGGCAGTCAGCTGTGGGCTTTCTTCAGAAGCTGATGAGGTCAGTCCATCTCTTTAAGGCAAAAATAATGACTCTCCAGCAAAGAGTGAGAGTTGGCAGCTGTGATGTTGAGATGATGTAATTGTACACAGTGGTGATGTGAGATTTTTCTTGGTTCCTAGAAGCCAATACTGCAGAGGCAATCATACTAACAACAGTATTTGCTTAAAAATTTTGGACAAGGAAGGAGACCGAGTTTCTTGCACAAACCAACAGTGATCGTAAGAGAGTGAAAGGTCAGGAATTGGCTGTCAGAATTGGAAACAGTCAGGGCCAAGCTCTGGTGCTGAAAATGCAAGGTAGCAAGCAGTGCAAAGAGCTGGCTACTCCCCTGCACTAACACATGTATCTTTATATCCTGAGCACCCTGGGCTACCTCCCTCTCCACAGCTCCTCTGCTAACAGCTGGTTATCTTCTTAGTCTTGCCATGGGTAAAATGAGGGGATGGAATTATTTGCTACTAGCAGGCTCCCCTAGAGTAAACACATGGCACTGTGTACCTTGGCAAAATGGGGTGGACACTTGACACTGAATCAGCTTTCTTGGGTTTATTGGTGTGGGTGAACTGACTGAAAAATAACTACTAAAAAAACGAACCATGCTTCTTTTTTCTACAGCTAAAGAGAAGAGCCTGGAAGGACTAGGCGGGTTGAACAACTGCATAATGAAAATACCTGGTCTCATTAACTCTGGGAGATTTCAGGAGCTGAGCATCTTGTAGTACCCCAATCCTTTACTTCTTGGGTTTGAAACTAGAAAGGTATTTAACAGAAACAGGTACTGCCTGCTAGAAAATGCTGGGCCACACTTGTCTGACCAAACTTTCATGACGTGGCCCATTCCATTAGGGCCCCCAATAACTGCTGCACAGATATTGCTATTTATAAGTGGAAGTAGAGGCACTCTCAACTCCACTAAACTTCCCAGTCTGCTCTGCTGCTGGAGTTTGATTTTAATAGAAATGGATTGACCATCCTAAACAACTGAAGGATAAAGAAAAGAGTAAACAGAGGTCACTTTGCTAACCCTTAATGCAGTAATTGGGAAATGGGGGTATTTTCTGCAATGGTGGTCACTCTGAGTGGCAAATAAAACTTCTTATGCTGTGCCACTGTGTCTCACTGGCTTTTGTGCTGTAACAGTTTGTGAGGCAGAACACCATGTAGGTATAAATAATTCTTGTCACTCTAAACTCCTCCTAGATCCACACAGACTCGAAGTTGTGCCTTATGTCATCCAGGAGGTAAAAACCCTCAACTGAAGGCTGGGGTGTGACCTACCCATCAGATTTCACATTACAGGGAACAAATAAACACTGCAGAAGGGGGGGGACAAGTTGGTAAACTTTTCATTACTGCCAATTGGGAAGAACTGGACTCAGAATTTTTTTGGTTTAAATCTAAGAGATTATTTGTAAATGATGGTAATAATACTCTTACTTGTTTCATATCTGCTTTGAGTTGCTTTTAGATTTGTGTGGTTTTCTTTTCCCCAAGATTAAAGTTAGCTTACTGAGTGCTACAGTTATCTCTAATTACTGTCAAAGTACTGGAACACAGATAATATAACTCCTGGGAGGAAAAGGAAACTTAAAAACTTTTGGGTTTGCTTTACCTCTATGAACATGGATGATTGGCATTTTTGCTAAAGGGGGTCTGTGAAAGATTCTTTTTATTTCCTTTTGGTTAATTTATCAAGGGCTCTTGACAAATGGGTAAATAGATATATTTATAAATATACATGTAGTATATCCCCTGCATGTGATCAATGCTGGACAATATAAGGATTCAATGTTTGTAGTGTAAAAAAAAAAGAAGCATAATCTTTGCATAATCCTAATTCTTTAGTGTAATTAGTCCAATTTTACCATTCATACAGGTACTTATCCCAAAAATTGAGTAAAATCAATGGATGTGGCAGGTGAATCAGCTAATAAAAGACAACAATGTTTAAGAGAGAAAGATCAGCTTCTCTGGGTTGAGAACCTCCACTCCAGCAACTGATCCCCAATTCCCACTCCAGCCTGTCATGTAGATGGGGCATGGCAGCACCTCTCCCTTCGGAAGAGGAAAATCCAAAGTTCACGTAGCTGTGCTCTTAAGATGACTGCAGGCAGAGAACAGGGAAAATCCAATCTAATCGAGTATGTAGATATTCCATATTAGAGCTCAGGACACTGAACCACACTGCTGCACCACATACACAGACAGAAGAGCTGTGTGGGTTATTGACCGCTGTATATTTTCCCACTGAATCATAATTATAGATTCTCCTTTACTGGTGCTGCTCAGTAATTCTGTGATGAATCTGATTCACTGTGCAAACACAGCATTCACCAGACCTCAGAGTGCCTTGTCTAAAAGGGAAACACCATTTCACATCCATTTCTTTTATTAAAAGGCCACTGAAACACCGTATTTCCCATAGGCTCCTGCCTCTGAATGCCCATGGAAGGAGGCATTTTGCAGAGGGCCAGGCACTCACAGGGCACTCACCCAGCTCCCAGGGCACTCACAGGGAGCCCACGCTCCCAACCAGAGGCTGCGGGTGCTCGAGTCCTTTTCTGGACTCAAGCTGCTCAAGAAGATGTTCCCATTACTTCACAGGCTAAATCAAATGAATGAACACAACTCCCAGTCGCTTTTCTCCAGCTTCCCTGCCCACCACAGAGACTCCTGAGCTGGCAGAGGCCGGTGTCATTCCACCGAGGTCAATGGAATGATGCCCATTTATATCAGCTGATGATTTAAACCTCTAGACTTTCTCTCTGGCACACATTTCTTTTCCACCAAGCCTGGATATAAAGCAGTGTCTAGAACACACAGAGGTGAAAACACTCACAGCTGGTTTAAACTCACACTTCCTCCCTTGCAGCTGCATCACAACAGCAGGAATTTTGCAGAAATCACTTCAGTGAAGCCATGTCTCCCAAGGGAAGGAGGAAAACCCAACATGTCCATGGTAAATAGGTACCAGCACACAGCCACAGCACACCTGGCACCAAGGTGAGGTTCTGACTAAACCCCAGCTTTTCCAACTTTACTTTTGTGCACAAGTAAGCACTAAAACAGCTACAAGGAGGATTCAGGGTGCAGAAGTGAAGAACAGACTGTCTGAAGGGCCCTTCCTTGTACAGAGAAGTTGCTCTATGGGAGACTCACAAGCTCTGTTGGCTGAGGTAGCTGTGTACTGCTGTAGCATGTTTGGGGAGGGATTCCAGCTTGACTTCTGCAATGATTGTCTTATGCCCTCAAGCATGAGATTTTATTACCCTTATCTTGGCAAGCATGACATTACTTATTGGCCACAGCCTTACTGCAGAGAGGGAGGACTGGCTTGGTACCATTCCCCACTGGGTGGCTGCTAAGCAACTGTCCCAAAATTTGGAGGGAAAGGAGAGAATGTCGATGAGCTCATTCCTCAGCCCTTCTACTTCCAGCTAAAGCCTCAGAGGAGCACAGTCTGAAAGGAATTAATGACCCAGGGGACCCAAGTGACCAGACATCTCCTGCATTTGGAAACCAGAGTTACCTGGCTGGTAAACAACAGAGAGGGATGCTCCCAACAAAACGAGCCATGCAAGGACGATTCCGAGTTCCCACTTCTGGGAGGCTGAAGTCTATAACAAACTGGAAAGTGCATCCTAGCCTGCTGCTCAGTTAATGCTGCTTCAGACATGTTTTGTACATGGAGCAATAGTGACATAAAGTGGCCTGGTGGGTTAATCACAGGTAGAAGCTGGAAGCATTTCCAAGAGACCAGGCAGTGTCATAGAATCATGGAATGGTTTGGGTTGGAAGAGGGCCTTAAAAATCATCTTGTTCCAAGACCCCTGCCATAGGCAGGGACACCTTCCACTAGACCAGGCTGCTCCAAGGCACATCCAACCTGGCCTTGAACACCTCCAGGGATGGGACATCCACACCTTCTCTGGTTCCAGTGCCTCGTCACCTTCACAGGGAAGACTTTTTCTAATATCCAATCTAAACCTATTCTTTTCCATTCTGAAGCCATTCCCCCTTGTCCTGTCCCCAGGCCCTTGTAAATAGTCTTGCCCCTAGTACCTTATAATGTTATTCTACCTTATTCTTTACAGAAGGGACACCAGAGCCCTGCACATCTGGTAATGGTGAATGGCCCAGAATCACCTGGGAGGAGGGATCTGAAACACTGCCTGCTCCTTCCCATAGGCAAGGCTTGCCAAGCAGGAGAGGCAATTAGGAAAGCTCAGGCTTAAATACATGTCAAAACATGAAAGGTTGTGACAATATTATATTCCACCCAGATACCTATCAGAAAACAGAGATATATCTATTGGAAAATAACCAATATGAATAATAACAACAAAAACCCACTCTTATTTCAGTCAATATGCCCACAGCCTGATATCCAACTGCCACTTTAGATCAGAACAGGAAAATGAACCTTCGGAGTAATGGGAACAAAAGGAAGGAAAACAAAAAGGATCATTCAACTGTCTGGTCTTCCTGCCAGGACCATCTGATCACTTTAAGTTGTCTGCAAATATTGATCAATTGCTCAATATCAGATGACACTATGAAATGTCAGCACAGACAAACAAATTTTCCAGAGTTCTTTGCTGCCTATTGTATTTCCATATGCTTATTATTTGGGTGGGTTTTATTCCAATTCTTTCAGGAATAGATGTGTCCCCAGGCACCACACAGTGACAGATATTAGGATTTCTTCAGGATTATTTGACACACATTTTTTTTGTTAACATCATAAGCATTAGATCTAATTACAGGGAAAGCCATGTACATTACAAAATATAAATTAAGGTTTGTTTTATAGATTAAAAGCAAATCAATATTTAGCCACAACATTCTCAAATATATTTTCTATAATTACAATATGACACTGATTAGTAATTCAGGCTGGAATTATGCTTCTTGGAGATATTTTCCAGTAAACTGGTAGGGAAATGCCTGCCCTATGAAACCACAGTTCTCTGGGTGAAAAAATAAAAGATCACAGCTGGGCCCTCAATGGCTTCAGGAGCATCACTTTTGTGTTAACTGCATCACCAGCGTTCCCTGGTGATATTGTCAATGGTCAGAACTATATAATAGCTGGAAATTCCAAAGATTTGGAGAAGACAATTTTGGAAAAAATAAAATATATTAATATGCTTTGCTTCTCACTGCTAAACATGGTTTAGTACTTTAAAAATTTATACTATATTATATATTCAGGTTTTGGTAGCACACGGTACAACTGTGAGCATACAGACAAGGCAGCAAATCCTACTGATATCAAGCAATCAGAAATTAATTTCAGCTAATCACAAGTATGCAAGCTGTAGAGATGCACGTTAAAGTGCTCCGTTTGCATCTGGCTACCTCTAGATTTAGAAAATTAATAAAAATATCAGAAATACAAATCAATGATTAATAAACTTAGATTTGCAACAACCGGCAGAAGAATGTAAAGAGACAACCACTGAGAGAATCTGCTTTACAAAGAGTTTTGAGAGGTTTTCTTCTCCTGAACTTTTAAATTTCCAAAATGGTAGTGGTTAAAACAGAACACAGAAAAATAAACCAAACTTCTAAATTTTTTTTCCTTATATCCTTTTTTTTTCTTTTCCTGGAGAAGAAAGGCTCTGTTTCTTTGCTACACAAAGACTCTTTCATTGCTTGGTTCCTGAAGTGTTAAGCTAGTTGGTTACTCTGATATCTCTTCACACTGTCAAGAATGCCCTAAAATAAATCCAGTGTGAACAGGTTCCACAGATCCTCATGGCTGGACTCGCTACATGTGTAGGACAGAGCCAGAGCCTTGAGATGGATCTGCCTCCACCTTCTGTTCTGAGCAGCTCTCCAAGACTCAAAAAGTCAAGTTTGACTTCGGCAGCAACTAATGGAAAAATGATTATGTCACAGCAAAAGGGGAAAATCCACAAGGCACCACATCTCACTAACCAAAACCCCATCCATTCTTTCCTGTTTCCTCAGCAGAACATCCAAAATACCTTGTTCTACATTGCAACAAGCCTAACTCCAAAGGGTTTGGACAGCAGAAATAATGACACTGGTTTAAGAAGGTAAAAAATCCTTCCTGCTCTTTGATTAACTGGGCTTCTTGATGGAGTTAAGTGCAAACAGCTGCCTGGACTTCATCTGAAAAGCCTAAATCTAAACACTCCGTGTTTACATAACCCAAACTTCTAATCAGGCAGCTGGATAATCCACCCATTTAAAGTATCCCTAAGAGTTTCAGGGAAATGTGATTTTCTTACAGCTAAGCCAATCAACAACCACTTTAAAAAACTCCAGCTACCAAGTTACTACTTTGGAACAGAAGTCTCAGCGGGACGGGGTCACGACCCCACAGTGAATCACAAAGCAATTTTGGTGGGATCCTTCCCCCTTTCTTTTTCTTTTTTCTTTCACTCTTTTTCCTTTTTTTTTTTTTCTTTGAGAAGTACAAATCTGAATCTCTAATTTCCTCTGTATTCAGATTCTGCAAGGTAATAAATGAGAGGAGGAGAAAAGCATACAGCAGTGCTTACACACATCTGGCATCTGCTCACAGGACCTTAATCTAAAATCTCATGAAATCCGCGCCACATCCATCCGGAACCATGGAACTTGGGAAAGGCAAAGCACAATCACCACCAACAGAGCCCATAAGTTCTCAGGGGAAAAAAGGGAAAGAGAAGCAGGACTTAGGAATAAGAAGTTTTTACAGAAGAAAACAGTACAAATATATACAGGACCACTTACAGGATTCAATATTCCTTAAACTGACAGACACATTAGTAGGGACTCTGAGTTTAGGGCCCCATCTCATCTCACCTCACAGTAGTGTTTTACCACCATAACTCATTCTGAGGTCAGGCTCTCAGTTTTGTTTTTATGTTTGAATGAAATATTTTCACCTTATTGCAGTTTACTTACCAGATACCACACAGTTTGTCTTTCTTCTCCTAACTCAGTAAAGACCCTGCGCTAAATCATATCAAGTCACACCTGTTAGATAAGTCTGAACACAAATATTTTCCTTGGCCAATCCAACAAAATTGTAAGTGTCCCAAAAAAAGGTGATGCTTCTTAGGCTATGCAGAGAAACATGGGGTTTGCACACTGATCTACAGGATGATCCTGGACAGTTTACTTGATACTTCTGCACCTCCACATCCCTACCTGTAAAAGGTAATTGGTGTTGGTGTTTTTCCAGCCAAGGCTGTAAGTAAAATTGTATTTTAAGACTAGTGAAATACATTGAAAACAAGAAAAACATGTAACTTTTTACAAGCAGGAAGGGATCCTTTTAGAACATATGGTAATAAAATAAAAGGACATGCTTTTACACTGATAAAATCTGGCCGCAGAGGAAATCAACTTTATTCAGCATTTCTTCATTTTGCCAAGACCCCAAGCAGAGCAACAGATACAGCACTGGAGATCCAACGCATAACCCCCTTTCAGATTACATGCTAAATATTTTAATTCATAGCCAAAAAGGATAAAAAATTTGGGATTTGATACAAAAGTTGTGTCCTTTACTTTCCTCATCAGAAGCCAGACATCCTACCTGCTCTATTCCCAGCTCTGCCCGGTTCCTATGGGTACTAGATTGCAAATCAGCTGCCCCCAGCTGAACTGCACACCCTGCTCCTACCTGCATCCCTAGAAATTTCCTATGCCTTCTTTAGGAGTCTATAGCTCCTTTCATCTTTCCAGCTTCTTTTCCACTCCTGTGGCTGATCAACACAGAAAGCAGAAAGTCTGGAAAAAAAGGGTAGCAGAATCCAGCACTAACCCCACAAGAGATGAAGCGGCAAGTGATAGGAAATTGGAAGATTATTTATAAAACACCAAAATAACATCAGGTCCCTCCAGTTTAATCCTCTTTTTCATCTTAAAGATGAGACCACCTCTCTTGGGGTTTTTTTGAGATGTGTTTGAGTCTAAGGTTCCCTTTCAATTATTTTTAAAATGCGGGAGGGGGATGGTTGGAGCGCTCTGAGCTGCAGAAGCAGAGGCAGTTTATATTCTCCTCTGTGTGAACAGCCAAAATAATAGAAATATTATAAATCCAATAGCTGCATCATAAAAAATAGATACATCTGCAGTATTTGCTGTTGCACAATCAGCCAAGCCCAAACATTACCTCATCATTTTGAGAATTAAAATAAAATGCAACAAGTTTCAGGTGAAGTACCCTTTCTACACACACATTTACACAGTCTCCATTTTCTGTATCTTGTTGATAAGAAGACGCAAATATAACTTTTTCAGCAACAAATACATCACATCAGACTCCTGTAGCCCCACACTTAGATTGTAAGACACCTTTGGAAGAAAAAATCCTTTTTCAGTGTCTTAGCACAGTTGGACTCTTCCACAAGTAAGTGAGAACTTGTATGTAAGAATCTGACTCATAAAGGCCATTCCAAATGGTTTTCAGCAGTGCCAACCTCAGACAACACAGTTCACTTTTCCCTTGACTGGTGAGCAGTAACTTGTTAGAAAAGAAGTTAGAAAAGAAGGCTCCTGTGGTTCTGCTTGGTGCAGTATCTGACCCTCACACAGGCTTGGTCTAGACTGCAAGTTGAGATACCAATGTGAGAAGTTACAGCAGTGGCTCTGTCTGCAGAAAACGAGGGGTGGAATATCTGGGTGTTTTAAGACAGAAGTTTTCCAGCTCAGCCCTGTGAGCTAACACACAGTCCTGCTGTGTGCTCACAGCTGCCTCAGCCCCAGTTAAATCCAGTTGTTCTTCCACAGCCCCAAATCCTATTTAACTTGCCTGTGTATCCTGCATTCACACCAGCGTGCCAAGAGCCCCCAGCCAGGGGCAGGGTGCAGAAGCAGATCCTATCTGCTCCCTGACTCTCTGTGGCACCATCCACAGAGGAAATGCAAATGCCTTCATTCCATAGGGGTTTCTAAGAGAATTTATTTGAAGCCTGAAAGTGATAAAGGGTAGTTATTCTGCAGAGTTTACGATTTTCTATAGTAAACAATTACGTATTCAACATCTGCTTATCTTGCTCAAAAAAGAGCTTTTTAAAAATAAAAACAAAAGGAACCACAATTAAATATTCAAAATTCAGATTTTTTTTTAACAAGGTCTGCTTATAGAAATCAGAAGGCCATTTTTTTTAAGAGGATAACTCAATTCTATAGAATTGCAAGCATCTCCACCAAATGTTTGCCTGAGCTTCTGTGTAGCTGAAAATGGTTACAAAGAACAACTTGACAAACACAGAATCACACTGCCAAGATTAGGCACATCTTGCTCATAGTTTCAGCGGGTGCCCCATAGTACTTCTGGGGGCCAGTAATGTACTCTGACCCAGGCCCTCTAAACCAATTAAGTGTGTCAAGCCACAGCTACTGAAAAAAAACCCAAACAAAAAACTAAAACGAAAAACCTAAGGCAGAATTTTTAGACTAATCAAAAATACCACCAAACTATTTCACACAGACGCCCATGATGGAGTATCCCAAGCAAATGGTAACAATAGGAAAATAAAAATAAAACCAGAAGCTATTAAATGTGCATAAAACAGGTTTTCACAAAAGAGGAGAAAATGGGTTTTCCCAGGGATTCCAAGTTAAGCTATCTACTATCCCAAAGGAGAACTAGCTACTGTCTGTCATCGGTGCACTACTAACAGTTTATTAGTCTGCTGACATCTCCATCTAGAAAATACTGGTAAATTGTCTCAGGCTGAGAGGCAACCGCCAGTGAGAAGGACTTGCTGTGATGTGGTGGTGGCAAGCAGGATTTTTTAGACATCTCCACTTACTTTGTGATAAAATGCTTCCAAGATGGTGTCACTTCCCTCCCAGACGGCCCCGCTTTTCTTAGCGCCTGATATGGAATCAGTGGCTTCTGTGAATCGGAGCTAATCTCAGGATATGTCACATCTGTAGCAGGAGGAACAGCTGAGCAACACTTGTCCAGGCATAATTGAGCCTCAAGACTGCAGAGCAGTGTGTGATTAATTGGCTGAAGGATTCCTGATAAAGGGCAAGAGGATAATGACCCGCCTGGGTCAATGGGAGGTGCTCTGCTTATCTGGAAGCATAACAGGCATTAAGAGAAATGCTCCTGATCAAGGTCACAGGGAATGTTGACAGATTCTGTGTGAGTGTGAATTTGAGGCATTTCAAAATCACATTCCACAGATGTGCACTGGGGAAGTGTGCTTAGGAAGAGTATTTTAATGCCTTTTATGGTTCTGGTTCCACAATCATTATTCCCAAAAGTATTGCCAGGAGCCTACTCTTGAAAAGATTCACTGATCAGCTTTGCAAGTGCTTCCATGTCAACTTGGAAAAGGTAAGCCTAAACTAAGAGGATTCTCACTTGATTTTCATGTGGATATTCCAGCTTGTTCCAAGGTCCTCTCGGAAGCAAGCAGGCAATGTTCCCACATTGGAAAAGGGAAAAGAGCCACATGGAACAACTTCTCTGGGCAACAGTTGTGGTGGCACACACATGACTCTTGTTTTAGGAACTACTTTGGCTCTCTAGGCCTGCTCAGCTAAGCTGGAAAGAGCAGGTATCACTTCTAATCCCCACTCGTGGCTTCCCAGCAACCACAACGTCCTTGGTGTACTCTCAGGAAAGGGAAGGCTTCGACATTTCTAAGGATGGACTTGTAGAACAAGTGCTGAGTGTAGGTCCATCACAGTCTTGTGCTTCAGCCCAGCAGGATGTTTTATGCAGAACAACTACATCTTGTCCGGCAAGTTTGCAGCAAAAAGCTGCTATAAACATCAGCTGAGTAAGTTCAGGTAACAAAACAATGCCAAACACTCCTTTAAAATAATAAAGGCAGCATGAAACAAAAGATACCTTTTTATGACACAGCAGCAGCCTGTTCTGCCATGAAGAGGAGTCCCTGTGTCCTATGGACAGTGCACCTTCTGGTACACATTGCCCTCAACAACCTAAGCAAATTTGGCTGTCCAGATGGAATTACAGGGGGTTCACACTTGGCTGATCTAGCCAGATCTCCTCAACAATTTGTTTTCTCAAACAGCTCTCCCTCTCTCCCAGGCTGATAAGAATTTCACCTCCATCAAACAGTTTTTTTCTCCTAAATTCTAAATATCCATGAAAGAGATTCATATGGGAGCTGAGCTCTTTACACTCCATGACTGCACTCCAGCTGCCTCCAGTCTAAGGATGTTTTTTTCATCTGCCACACAGATTTTCATACAGTGAGGTTACTGCTCAATTACATGTTGCTTGTGGAAAACTGAGAGGATGGCAGTTTATTGGAAGTAAGTGTGAGGTAGAGTCCTACAGGGAGGGAAGTCACTCTTTGAAGCTTCGGTCAGCATTGGTTTATATGGGCCACACAAGAGAAGGTGTGGTGGGTCACCAGCTGACAGATGCTCAGAAGAAATCAAAAGTCATACTGGTTTTGGCACAAATACAAATGGGCAAAGCATCAACTAGAACGGGACTTTTAGCCTTAATGGAAAGTTTTCCACTTCAAACAACCACAACAAGTAGGAAAAAGATCTTAAAAGTCTTTCAGCACCAAAATAGTCAGACTATGAACAGCAACAACGTCGAGTTTGCAACCTACAGCATTTTCACACCTTTTCTATGCCCTCTCTGGGCAAAAGTGCCCATTCCAATGAGTGAATTGTACACTGCTAATGGTATGAGCCATGCAAATGGGAGTTCCCAGTTCCACACAGTTATCTCATCCCTTTCCAGGCCCATCTGCAGCACGTATCTTCTGAGCCAACTGGAAATGCCCAAGTTGCCATCAGCAACCCATAGCCTTATCCCAAGAAATAAACCAGAATTCAAAGTGGGCAGCCCCTGAACAGCAGCACAAACACTGCCCATCTCCAGAGAGAAAGGATTTGGCTCCTACCCGTTTTGCTCAAAGAAGATTTATGGCTGATCATCATACAATAAGTGCTGGGTAAGGGTTATTAATCTTTCCAAACCCACTTCACATTAGTGACTAATTCAAACTTATTTGGTGCATAAATCACACGGTACTAAAGCATTATGTTTTCCCTCCTCTTTGGCTGTAATTCTGAATCCTTGAGGGTGTTCTTTTACAAACTCCTAAGCTATTTATGTGGCTCCAAACATGCTGAGCTGAACTCTAATTTATAATCTCACTTCTTGCTCATGCAGCACTTTCCCTCTCCCCAGCACCTGCCTTTCAAGTGTCCCACTTTGTAGTGCCCAGCCCTCCGAGGAGTTCTCAATAATAGAGCTCAAATCCAGCTCTAAAAGCAGCTCCCCTTAGTGCTACAGAGCACTTCAGAGCCCTGACATCCTACTGAACACAGAGATGAGATTAACTAAGGGAGTTCACAGGGTGGGATGCATACGGAAAAGCTCAGCAATATTTCTGAGCTTCGTCCTCATGCAAAGAGTTTGGTTGTGTTAAAAATGCACATCAGGTTATACAGGGCACTTTTCTTCATGCTCTGGGGACTGAGGTGTCCTCTGAAATGTAATGTACTGAAGTGGTCTTGTCTTCCTTCTCCCTTAGACATGGCTGTTCCCTTTTACACTGAAACAATCACACAAGGAGAATGTTGCTCCCTGCATGCGTAGAACAGGAGTGTCATGTTCTCAGACTTAAGCTTTTGCATGAAGCCATGCAGGTTGCTATTTTAATTCAGATCAGCCTATGCCTAAACTGTACTGCCATGAGTGTGGTTGTTCTTCCAGCAGCAGCCAGCTGCCACTCTCACAAACTCATAAAAACACGTGTTATTTGGCTCCCTGTTAGGAGGCTGGCATTTATCACAAATACACAATAAGATCTTCAGTTTTCTCTAGATCAGTGCTTGGAGTTTTTACCTCTGAGAGTACTATTACAGTTCACCACTTATCTACACATAGGCTACAGTCACTGATTAATTCAGCCTACAACCCTTATTCAAGGATTTTATATCACGGAAAATTATTCCACAGGCTATGTCTACTACTAAAAAATCTGTACATTTGATTTTCTTTTATGATCAGTATTTGTCATGCCTTTGGTTCTATCTGAGCTTTGCTATCAGACCAAAAGGACACAAATATAAAATATTTTCTCCGTACACTGCAGTCTTTCCAAGCAGTCCCAGACCAATATGAGTTAAAATACATCCACAAAAGCAACTCCTGGGCATAACACAGATGAAAAAACCAGAATTACAGCTATTTTCAGCAATTTCCATCCAGGCAATGCCATCTACAGTCCTCATTTGTCTATAGTAAAGAGACAAAGCCTACCCAGCGTTTGAGAACTGGGAAGCCACCTGCACTGGGACAAGGGACATGTTGGTCTTCCAAACACTTAGAATGAGGAGCACTCAGGAAATGTCTGGCTTTAGAGGCTCACTCTCCTCTGGCATTTTTCATCTGTGGATAAGTGTCTCCCAAAGCAAATCAATGTAATCATTCCTACTTTACTTGTCCAAGGTCATTTAGCACAGAGTCAATGTTAACGCTCTGAAAGATCACTCCCTCTCACGCAAGCCGTGCTCTCTCCCCTAAAGAGAGTAATGTTATCTTCAGAAAGATGTAAATTTGGGATTCGCAGTATGAATCTAAAACTAAGTTTCTAAGATACACAAAAATAAAATAAGAGCAACTATAAATGTAAATTAAATAAATTGCAGCTTATCTGGACTGGCTTTTAAGGCGTCTGCCTTGAGATTTGCAGTGCAGAAATAACATTGCTCTGACATCACAAGTATGTACTTCTGTGCATTGAGAAAATCCTGCTGTTTATTTAGAACTTTTGAAGTCTAGTATCAATATAGCTTCTTAGTCCCCAGAGTGTCCTCAAGGTCTGAGATGTGTATTTTTAACTTCCATGCTTACTGACATTCCATTCAGGCTGTTTGGCTGTTCTCCCCATTGGGGCTCCATCAGCCGTCGCTCTGATTTCGGCACCACGGCGCTTATTTGCTTTACCCTTTCCTAAAGGCCTGTGCAGAGAGGTGTGGCCTGCTCTGGCAATGACCTCACCCTCACGACAACTGTGTTAACTCAGGAGCTGAAGCTTTTTGAGGGCACGTTTCTATCAGTGCAATCAGCACAAACCAAGGAAATGCTCAGTTAAGGCAGTGCTGCTGCTCGGGGTGGTTGTACCCACCACCTCGCTGCCCGCACGCTGTAACACCCACAGGATCCTACTGATCCCCTTCCCCCTCAACTCCAGGATTCACCCACACTCAGGGCTCATCCTGAAGCACACCCACCACCATGGAGGCAGTGGAAGTGGCACAAGGGAAAAAACCCATGGGGGGACAGCATGAAGCAGTAGCTTGGTATCAGCTGAACATTGGCATCCACACATTGCATCCCCCTCGGAGACATGATCCCACAGAGCCCCGAACACACAAAGGCTGTTTGATTCCACTCTGAACAATTTTAGCTGTGCTCAAGCAACAGACTCACTTGAAAGCTTCAAGAATTCCTTAAGAAAACCCTTTGCATCTGTGACATTTTTGCTGTATTTTTCAAATCATGTTAGCAAAAAAGGAAATAAAAAATTAATCAAGGAGTTTATTCACTGTAAAAGCCAGTAGTTTTCAGTCCGAATTCAAAATATTTTAGAAATCTTGTTCTAAAACAGGGTGATGCAGAAAGTGGACAGAAGGCTCTTCATTCTTGATTTATACTAATGTTGGATTTCCAGGGTGCAATTAGGGAACTGCAGGTTGGGCCTGTCAAAGAAAATGTCACCACTTGTTTTAATACGGCAAAGAAGATTCAGGACTTGCAGGGCCTGGCATTTTATGCCACCATCAGAACCAGAAATGCAGCCAGGAAACAGCAGTCCTCGAGATGGCACTGCTCAAGTACGGAAAAGTACTGGACACAAGTAGGATCCGGTCTTGGGAGGGGTAGCTAAATAAGGATAGACACAATTTGGATTCCAGCACTGTCCAAGTCATTGCACATTGTCCTTACAGAGCAAAATGGAAAGGAGAAAAGCAAGCTGGACACACCAACCTAGCTGGCAGGAGCACAGGAATTCTATTTTTTTAGCTGCCATAAAGACCTACTGAAACAAGAGCTTCCCAAATCTCTGCAGGTATGTCTGTGACTTTTCCATCATCAGTAGCCTGCTGCTTAGGGAAGCAGAGCATTAGGCTTTCTTTAAAGGAGCCTTAAAAGCCCCTCTGTTCACTTTCAACTATTCATCACAGTCATTTGAAGTTCTCTTTTGCACCCCTCCTTCTTCTTACTCACATCTGGTGCTGCACGTTACTATGCTGCCACCATAAATAATGAAGGAATGATATGGAGATACTGGATGCTCTGTTCCAGTGTTCTCATGGCCAACCTTCCAATAAAGTTTTTACATTTTCGCTACAATAAACACATAAGAGAAGGGGTGGAGGGACAATGTTCCCCATTCTAGAATGCAGCTTTTAAATAGCACTTTATTAGCAGGGTCAGCAAACACATAGGCTGAAAAATAAATAGCATATTTGAAAAAGAGGATTTTCTCCCTCAGTGAGTACATTTGCATTGATAATTCCAGATAGTATAGACAAGAATTAGCAAAAGCATTTCAGGAAGGGATGATCTCTGTCAATAGCTGGGTCTCCCAGCAAAATCTGGCATTTGCATCTCCTACATGCCAGAGGCTGAAGTGGGAGAAGGCTGCTTTTTTCTTTGCTGCAGATATGTGACATGACAGAATGCTGTTCCAACACACAGCTTGTTAGGAGGTTACACGGATCATATCAGATCTTCGCGCTTGGTGAGCATTTCTGTAGCTGTGTGACATTCTCTCTCTGTGCAAGCACGTCCTGTTCCATGACTGATTTGTCATGGAAATGGAGTGAAAACTGCAACCAGTTTTCTAATTTTTCCAAATAACAATTGAAATTACCCTGACAGCCCTAGGCCTGTTATCTTCCATTTCCATTTTCACCAGAAGCTCTTTACTGCTGGTGTACAAGTTTCTCTGGAGAAGCCTTTTTGAAGTGGAGACTTGAAGAAACGGGGGTTGGTCAGGGATCGTTAAATGTTTCTTTAAATGGAGGATCACGGAATATGGCACTTCCAGCATAGGCAAACTGTGCCAAGTATGAGCACTTCAAACTCTAGAACAGAGCTGTGAAATCTAAGCTGACCTACTCTCAAAACTCTCATTCCCATACACTTACGGTGAAAAAATCCCTGGAGAATAAATACATTAGGGCCTATCTTCTCTGTAAAAGCTATTTTTGGTTTATCGCTGTAATACACTCATTCTGGGTATTTTTTGAAGATGCCTTTGAGTTCCATTGTCTTGAAGAAAAGTACCACTGTAGTATTTATATACTTGTGAGAAATGACCACAGGAAAAAAGTTCCAGTTCTATGACCCACCACCTCATACAAACCGAGTCTTGCACACAACTTTAAAGAAATTAATCTCAAGAGCTTGTCATCGCCTCCAGAGTTCCCAGGGAAATAATGAGAACTCTTTTGAACTGTCTTAGTGGACATTAGGACCTTACCTTTCTTCACTGCCCATCCTAATTTCTCAGCCTTGTTATACTAAATACTCATTATAAAAAATTAATTGCATCCACATATAGCAAATTGCCTGTGCACTTGGACAGCAAATGGAATACATGAAACTGCAGAAAGAGGCAGAAGCATTGTAAGGTAGAGTAAAGCATTTGGAGTGACTCCTGTGAGGCACTCAGAGGTTAAACTGGACTGCAGTGAAAGAAATCCCTGCTGAAGGGTTCATTTATTTACACTCCCATTAGAGGAGCCTACAAAGACATACATCAACAGAAACAAACCATTTTACTATGTCCATTGACCGAACATCCATCAGTGAACACGATCTGTGCCAGCATGTCTTAGGAGTGACAAGATATTATTATTGTAGTGCCAGAGGAGGAGGGGGGCAGGGGAAGGAACAAAAGGGAGCGCTGATCCTTGCCTTAACAATGAGCCCCTATTCTCTTGCACCGCACCTGAGCTCCAAGGCTTCAAACCCAACGACCTTTTTCCATTGGCCACTAACAGCTCCTCTGTTGTGGTTTGCCTCACAACTCCCGTTTCCTTCAAAGGAGCCTTCCCCTCATGGCATCTCTGACTACTGTATCACCTCTGCTAAATAAATGACATCACCGTGCTCATCAGCCACATGCAGCTTTACTCCTTCCCACTGTTTGCACTCACTGTTTATTTTTTTAAGCACCTAACCCTCTATTAATCCTCCAGACAGCACAAAGGATCCATTTGCCAGAGACAGTGATTAGAGCTGTGAGCACTGAGGCTTCCTGGGAAACACCTGTTTCCCTCAAATAACCTGAGGGAAAAAACTCAGCAAGCAGGACAAACTGCTGGTGGAAATGGAGAGAAATGGGAGCAAAGTCCTGGTGTGATGAGAGCTACCAAACTCCAGATGGTGAACATCTTGCCTTCTTCAGTCACCAGTGCAGAAACACACTCAGCATCTACAATACCAAACTCACATGCCTGTGACACTTTGTTGCTCCTGATCAACTGTGATTCCCCTCTTCAAATCTTACGAGTGCAGAAATGTGTAAACTACTCAATGGAATTTTTTTTTGCAGTTATTTCCCTTATTACTTTTTTCCTTTGCCCAAAATTTATATTTAAAAAGACCGACAGCATCTTAAAATTGGAAATATTTCAACCAGCTCCATTTCTGAAACATCATCAGTACCAAAACTGGACCTTACTGTTGTTCCAGGTTTTGTGGGATTTTTCTTCCAACAGCACCAAACATCTGTCTCAGTTTTGAAAAATGGGCATTTTAAGAGAGTATGAACAAGGATTTGAACTTTCATAATCATTTTGGCGAGTCATATAGAGGTAACAGGCAGCCTTTGGACACACAAACTCACATAGAAAGGTTCAGTAACTGGATGGCTGTTGGATTTAGCTCCTTTGAAAACAAAGATAAGCGACAACATACAAACAATACCAAGTGCCATAGCATAGTTCTGAGTCATTCTCTGTTTTATGAAATGAGAGAAAATTATGTTCCAAGCAGGTTGTATAAGCACCACAGGCAATAACTAAAGCTGGAAGAAGACCAGGCTACACTATGAGCTGCCATTTGATCTCATTCAAGATCCCTGAACACCCAGTGCCTGATGAAGTCAGTGGAAAGGCTCCTACCCATCCCAAGAGGTGCTGTATTGAACCCAACACCGTTGGCAAACAGCAGCGCACTGAACAAGGAGCAGAGCTGGTGCTACAGCAGCTCAGTTCATCACCACACTGGAAAGCAGGCTGTGGTGATACCCCACATAACCATCGTTCAAGGCTGATCAGCATTTCCTCTTTCCAGGGGAATCTGTCCTCTTGCATACTCTTAAGCCTCTGAAATTAATGGGATTATTCAAGGAATAATGCACCGCAGAACCTGAATATTTATGGTAAATCCACCACAGTGATTTCTAATGTACTGTGATCCAAGAATTCTGAATAAAACATCAAGAACTCAAAGAGAGATTTTCAACTGATATAAATCAGCTGTTCCCCCTTTCAAAGTTATGGAGCTGCAGCAATTTGCAACTAACAAAACCACAGCTTACCATTTCCAAAATTAAAATAATTTTTGCAGTATTTACAGCTAAGAGCAGACCCTTGCTTACATTTTCTTATTATAAAATAATAGTTCATTTCTTGTCAAATAACAGGTAATTTCTGAGCCACAAAGTGCAGGGGTTTTTAACTTATCACCAAAATTAGGCATTGCAAGACACTATTTAGATTCCCATTGGTTTCTTATAAGTTGCACTGCTTATACATTAGTAACTTCTTTAAGAAGGCCCCAGAGGAAATGAAGAATGTATTAGGTAAGAAAGTGTATAAACAGGAATAATGTAAAACACACATTTTCTTCTTTCCTAAACCCCTTTGGGAACTGATGCTGCTAAAACCACATAGAAACAAATGCATATACGTGTGCGTGTAATATATATGTAGATATACAGTTTTATCTATCCACATGTATTGTTCTAGTAACAGTCACCCTTTCATGGGGCTCATCAGTCGCAGGTTTTACTCACCTGATGGGCAATTTGCCATCGGGCCGTCCCATCTGTCAGCACACCTTATCTGCCTTTCTTCAGATCCATACTTATAAGCAAGGAAAGGCTGGATATCTGTCTCCTCCTAAACACAATCAAATTAAAGCTGTAATTAGCAGCCTGCCCTGGACACCAGGTTACGTTCCATGCCACATGTAGAGCCTGGGCAGGAGTGGCAGGTCTCTCGGGACAATGTAGGAGCCCAAAGGAGAAAATTAGCCCTGATATCTGCAAACAAATGAGAGCTGAGCTTGTCTTTCCTTCAGGAAGCTGAATTATAGACAGGAGCTTGTGCTTGGATGGCACTGAGATTCCCACAAGACACTCTGGGTGGAAGAAATTAGGTTTCAGGGAAAAGAACTCACAGTGAGTATCTGACTCTTGAGGCCTGTTTAAGTAAAAATTAATAATAGAAATAAACCAAACAAAATATTATTACCTTTTTGAAAGAGGGAATTTCAATAATTTGCAAAAAAATGCAGGAATTCGTTAGAAGTCCTTCAGATATTGTCAGTTCAGTGCATATGCTGCACTCAGGTGAGCTCTGGGGTGGGGCTGCTGGAGCCGGCTGTGCCCGGCGGGAGCAGGCCCTGCCTCCCCTCACAGCTTCGGAGAGCCCCCTCCTCCCCTCACAGCTCGGGCAGCCGCCTTCTCTCCTCACAGCCTCAAAGCAGCCCCTTCCTCTCCTCACAGGCTCAGGGAGGAGCCCCCCAGTCTCTCCTCACGCTCTTCAGAGAGCTCCTTCCTCTTCTCACAGCCTCAGGGAGCCCCTTCTCCCCTCACGTCCCGGGCAGCCCCTTCCTCCCCTCACAGCCTCAGGGAGCTCCCTCGTCTCCTCAAAGCCCGCGCAGCCCCCTCCTCTCCTCACAGCCTCGGGGAGGATCCCACTCCTCTCTTCACAACCTGGGCAGCCCCCTCCTCTCACAGCCTCAGGGAGGAGCCCCACATCTCTCCTCACAACCCGAAAAACCCCTTCCTCTCCTCGCAGTCCAGGGCAGCCGCTTCCCCTCCTCACAGCCTCGGAGCCCCCCCTCTCCTCACAGGCTCAGGGAGGAGCCCCCCGTCTCTCCTCACAGCTCCTGAGAACCCCCTCCTCTCCTCACAAGGAGACCAATGTCCAGGCACCCAGAGCCGGCCAGGGAACCGCAGCGCTGCTGTTCCAAAACAGTGAGAAATCCTCCACAAATGGGTCCTGAAGATTTTCATGGAGCAGGGCTGACAACGCACGCCGTTCCATGTTAGCAGGGACAACCCGCACCTCGCCGCCCACCCTTCCTTCACAGACCCCAGCCGGGTGCTCTGAGGTGACTCCTGACACCCGGCAGCCCAGGAAACACAACATCTTACACTTCTAGCAGAAATTTGGGTTCAGTGATGCCACTTGCCAGCCAAAAGGAATCATCCATCTTAATTAACCAAACTCAAGCGAGCAGCTATGTCAAATGAATTAGCAACACGCACATAATCCCTTCACATGTATTCTTGGAGTATCTGCACCTCAGCTGACGGATTTGTCATTAACACAAATGTACTTTAGCCCTGCTTATAATTGAAACCTCGCTTCTGGCCAGCCACTTGTCTGGGAGAGCCAGGAGAACTACTTTTTCCATGTTCACAAGCATCTCTGCCAGTCCTTGGTGTCACCACCTGATTAGATCTCTGGCACCGCGGGCTGTGCTTTGGCACGGAGGAGAGCATCGTCTCACCGCGCCTGCCTCGAAACGTGGACTTGAGGTTGAAGGCAGAAGAGGAAGAACAGCAGATGTTCCACGTACCAAACTGACTTTTCTACAGATCAGCTGGTTTTCCCTTAGTAGAAAGGCACGATTACCTAATTAGATCAATCAAGAACACAAAGTACTTGAAGCTACTGTTCCTTCCAAATCTTGCCTATGTATTTGAGCAACAAATGTGAAATAAAAAACCAGACACAAGTCCCTGGTTCCACCAATCCCTCCTTGAGCTGACAGAGCTGCTGAGCTACACAGAGAATGTGCGAACATGACACAAGTTCACACCTTGGCTAAACCAGGGCAGACGCTTGGGAGGCAAAAAAAAAACGTCCCAGTACCCTTTTTAATACTTTTCTCTGCAACTGCTGTAGTGTTTTAATGTAAGCAAAATAATGTATTTTCGCTGTGCTCAGCCTCAGAAACTGCTGAAGCATTTCTGCCCATCATTTCCCAGCGAACCCAGCCTGCAGCAGCCCTCAGCATGGATGATTTCAGCACGCATGGTAAAAGTTTAACAGCATTAGAGGCTGCCACAATGGAAATTGTTGGGCATCACTGGTTTCACTTATAATAATGAAACTTGGTTGAAAGCTAGGAGCAGTTTGATGTAGTAGTTTTTACATAATAAAGACCGTTTTTCGTGAAACCAAATTGTTTTACAGCTCAGTGTTTTAACTTTCCAAGTTAATCTTGACTCATATGTTTTATTCTCACCATATCACTGCATTTCATTGTTTCAACTCATACATATGTTACATAAAAACAAATGTTAATACATACCATGTGTGCAGACTTACACCCCAGTGAGCATTACACTGTTACACTTTACGATATGATAATAGAAAATCACTGCTATCAAATGTCATATTTTCAAATTTCAGAATTAAAATGTTTTGACGATTCCAAAGTAAAACTTCTCAGAATACTCCCTACACAGCAAGTGCCCAACTCACTCCGATCTCAGTGACTGCCTGATCCCCCACTGGGGTGTGCAAACTCATTTTGAAACTTCAGATTTTGTTTTAATAGAGAAAGTTCTACTTTCCAACCAATTTTACCAATAACATGTAACACCTAAACAGTAACTTTGAGACCCCAAAGTGCTTGAGTAAATAGGTCAGTGTCTGTGAAAATGGGGTATCTGCTCAATGAGAAAAAATTGGGGTTTCTTCCTCTAACATTCAAAATTGTGAGGTTTTTGTTTATTTTTCTTTAATACTGGACAGCTCTGGCCAGAAAAAAAAAATTTATTTTGCAATGCTGCCATTGGGCAGTTTGCACCTGTGTTCCTGTCATTCATGTGGATGTTTTGCAGAGTTTAATTTATCAAAGTTTTGCAACCTATGTCACTTGTTCATATATAAAATCAGAGCAATCATAGCAGTAAACCGGAAAGATTTTAATGTTCTGCTGTTAAACACCAGCAGATCCCTCACCATATATCTGTGGCCTTCCCCAAGGTTCTCATCACTGACTCTATCCCAATCTCCATCATCTAAGAAATAAGAATCACAGAACACAAACCATGACCACGAAACAGACCCAGAGCTTGTTATCAGACATGCAGGGTTCAACTGAAAATCAAACATCCTCAGAGGAATAGCCAGAAACCTGGTTTTGGGAAACATGTCTGGAGGTCATATTGGCACGGAGGGAGACTGAGGCCACTGCTGGAGCTGACTGAGAGTGCCGTGGGGCAGAAATTCTCCTGCCTTTATCTCGTCATTCAGCTCCAATGAGTTCTTAGTTCTTTTCTACATTTACTGCTTTAATATTTTACAGACGTCTCCCTTATGTAAATATTCTCTGGACATTGTGTGCCGTTTGTTTACAGCAGGTTATTCCATACACGGCTCCATGCAGTGCCTGCTGGTAACATTCACTGCTGCTGCCAGCAATTCATGAACCAAGCCACTATCTGCATATTCTCCTTTGGGCTACTAGCAAGGTCCTCCAGTGCTCATTCTTCTGTTACTGCCACCCAGACTGTTCCTTTTAGACTTTAAAACAAAATTAATAATCTGGGAGAAAATAAAAGCCATGTGGGACTGTTGTGCTGCTGGCATGTATCATCCTAAATCCACTGCAGTCAGTGGGACAGATTTTGACATCCTGTAAATGGTCACAACAGTGCCAATGAAACCAAAGCTCTTCTCCAGGGTCCAATCTACCAGCACTCTACTTCCCTGCTCAATACCCTTTTTTTATCTAATATCAAGAACTTGAGTTCATCAAATCCTCTGGGCTGGCAGCTGTGGTTATTAACATGAGACTGTGGTCACCTTGGAACAAAATTCTATCTGCATTTGTGCACATTTCCCTGGATGTGCAGCTCCTCTCTCCTGCTTTTTAGCTGGACAAGAATTGTTTATTCTCAGCTGCATCTGTTCCAAAAGCAGAGACAGAGATCTGCAGCTCTCTTGGACACCTGTGTCAGATGGTTTCTCCCTTCCAGGCCAATAGCTCAATACTCAAACCTCCGCTTCCAACATGATTGCTACACATGCCCTTGTTTGTGTTTACGGCTTTTCCATGGGCAGACCTGTCATCCACTTCTGCTGGAGAACAGTTTATACCAACAACTCCCTATGTATTGGGGTGGTAGATGATGTCTTAACTTGCCATAAGCTGCTCTTTCAGAAGGCTTAATAAACTTGACTAAACAACAGCCTAAAGAAAGGAAATAAGAGACTTAACAGGCTGGTATTTCTACCCCCTTCTGCTTTCTAAGAAAGACAAAATAAAAACCAAACAAGCAGTGGCCCAAACTGGAGCGCACACACAGCCCTCCCCATTAACTCGGTGTTTGTCTGTGTTACCTATGAACCAACATGGTTTCAATTTAGCTTCTTATTAATCTCGTGCATTTCTTTCAACTGCTATTTTAAAAATAGAAACTTCATGTAGAACATTTTAATAGCATTAAGTTTCAAAGGCAACAAGCTGCTGTACTGATTTTTTTTCCAAAAACTTTATTGCCAGATGTAAGTATGTGTGATTATTGATATTCTTTGTTTTCCCACAGGTTTCTCTTTTCCTTATTAAACAACATATCCGTAGTTAAGCAGCTCCATGAAAGTCTAGTGAGGTCCATAAGAAATCACTGGTCACCAGCACACAAATCCATCTCATCTAACTTCAGGCACTTTGCTAAACTGCTTAAATTAGGAGTTTCCCTATCCTGAACTCCCTTTACACTCAGTAGAAATGATTGAAGACTTTACGTACTTACATCACATCTAAACTTCTGAATTGCTTTCGGGAAGTAACTATTTTTTCTTCACTGATTACTGAGGGCTCCCAGGCCCACAGAGGAATTAGGTCTCCAACTTGAACAATTAACTAAGAATCTAATGCAAACTGGGATGAATCCAGACTCATGGTCCTCAGCAGGACCAACAAACAGGCAGAAAACCTGCCAGGAGCACATTTTTGTTTTAGGCCGCGTACATAATTTTAAATAAAGTTAATGACTGTTCTGCAGTTACAGTAGACAGCCTCGTCTAACCGACTGTTTCAATGGTCTTTGGGTGAAAATAAAAGCCAAATACAGTCAACCGAAATACAGCTCAAGTTTTGGTGGGTCTTGGTGCACATCAGGTGTTCAGCTCTGCTCAGCCTTCTCCCTCCCTCACAGAGGAAACCTCAGGAAACCATGCCACAGAAGAAACTGCTTTCATAAAGAACAGGACTGACTTCCTCATAGGCAGAGACAAGTCTGCTAAGAAAAACTGGTATTACCTCAGATGAGGAAATACGGGAATGTAAAAACAGCAGTGAATTCCCATCCAACATTTTTGCAGTCTGGGGCAATGGCAGAGGATAGTGCGGACCCTGGGGAACTAAAGGAAATCTTCACTTACAGCTGTTGGTTAACTGGGTGATCAGTGATCACACTGGTTATAACATTTTATTAGCAGTTAAAGAGATTCCTTCCCACCCACATCTGATAGGTCCTGTCTCTTCAAAGAGGCTGCAGCCACAGAAACAGTGGATTCAGCATCCAGCACAGCTTCTTCCACCACCAGCAGCTCTCCTCCAAGGTTCTGGCCCTTCCCCCATCACCTCCAATAACTCGTTCCCACCACCCTGCCAGGCGTTTCCGTTCCTTCCCTTGTGCTAAATGCCAGATCAGCTGTTTATGTAGCTGTGCTCTGAGGGAGCAGAAATTTCCAGTGGGGAGATGGGAGCAATAACCTTGGTTTCTATCCGTGTTTTCAAAGAGTTGCCAGGGCTCCTTACAATGTAGAACAAACAACCCTGATCTCCAGCCCTACAGCCTCCCTAACACACAACTGGGACAGGTAAAGGGAGCATGTTCTTTCTAGTGTACAGGAAAAATGCACCTAATGGGGCTGATCCAAAGCCTGCTGGAAATCCGTAAGTGGACTCCCACTGACTTCAGTCAGCCTTGGATCTGCTCTACAAAGCCAGCCAGCTGCAAAAGCTGCTAGAGTCAAAGGAAAATATTCTCCAAAGGAATGGTGGCCTTGTGGTTGAGATACTGGCGTGGTTTCAAGAGACTTGGATTCAGTCTTCAGCTCTACCATTCCTGACCCTGTGCAAATCATTTCACTTCTCCACACATCAGCTTCCCTTTCGTAAGATGAGGTATGCATCCCAACAAGCTCACGTGTGGAGAAATCCAGGGATGTCTGAAGCAGGAGACAAATGCACAGAGACACCAGCACCATGTCAGCAGGTGGAACTCCTCCTCTGCCCCTCTGTGGGCCCGATAAGGTCTGTTACCCCCCTGACAGGGTACAAAGTGACTGTCCCACCAGTATCCTCGTGTACTCCCAGCCCTCTGAGTGCACCTGGAAGCTGCACCCACAGCTTGTGCCGACATAACCTTACTGATCTGGCTGAGGGTCGGGATGTGTGGCCAGCGCTCAGCACAGGCTGCCCAGGCCTTGGCACCACACGCTGAGCTCCAAGTTCCTGTGTCCGTATCCACAGCGATGCCAAGAGGCTTCACGTAAAGACTGTTTGAGCACGTTTACAGGAGCTGCAGCCCACAGCAGACATAGCTGCATGACTCTGATCCAGCTAAGCACGTGAGCATTTACCTGACCGGAGTGTGTGAACAGACCTAGCAAAGTCAAGGTAGCACACAGAGAATCACATTCCTGGACTGAAGGCTTGGGAGAGGTAAGCTGTGTTTTCATGGAGTTTCAAGGAAGCCTGACAGTCTTAACATTATTTACACACTTGTGCAGAATATCCTCCTACCAACAGCTGGGGCTTCTGGCAGCCAAATGCAAACCATCTATTGTAATACTATTCTTCTGTTGTAGGAAACAAACTCTTCCAAGCAGAAGAAACTCTTTAAAAAATAACCCAAGCAAAGGCACAAATTAAGCCCCAGAAATTAAATACTGAAATAATTTCTACAGCATAGAAAGATCAAACTGCAAACAAGCTGCAAAAGCCATTACTAATTTAACATTCCATTATTAGGTTTTTCCAAAGTGTGATTCTTTTCTTCAAGCCAAGCATACTTTGCTGGGACCAAACCTTCACATTAGATTTCCTGTGCTATGGACTTGATGAGATAAAGCAGTTTCTTAGGATCAACAAATCACTTCATTAAATAAGCCTGTTCGTAAATATTCCCAACAGCAATTAATGTCCTGGAGTAAGGAACTCATTTGGGGCTGCATTCCTCACTCACGCAAGACCTCCCCTCTAACACCAGGACTGCAGGAGAGGGTCCTAATTTTGAAGGACAGAGAGAAGCCATCCTGGCTCTCACCATTCCCTCCACATCAGCTATTTTGGTTCTTCTAAGCAGGAAAAAGGAGCCAAGTGTTGGACAGAGATGCTTCCCCTCTGTTCTCAAGCCTTGTGAAGAAAGGGCCATCCGGTGGTTTTCCAGCTGTCTCTCAAGACTCTGGGGAACCAGGATAATTTACAGCATTTCTTCTCAGCAGAGTGAACAGAACTGCTGGTGTCACCCAGGACCTGGGGTACCCGGATTTTTGCAGTGCCAGAAGTTTATGACAAATGTATTGTCACTCCTGGGAGGTGGAAGAGGTAGAAAATCTAGATTGAAAAATTGGAATGGAAAAGGGTTTTTTCTCACCCCCTGGCCCCATGTAAGGCTCTGACTGGGAGTGAAGCAGTGCATTGACTGGTAGGGTTTTAGTACTAAGTCCCAGAGCCAGGGTGGTCCCTGATGAACAAAGATATAAAGCAGAAACTCAAGATGCATTAGAGAGGGTTACTTTGGGTTTTTCTCTGCAGATATTAAACAAATACATCCCATTAAGATGCATTATAATTCTCTGTATTTTGACAAGAATACACAGGCACCATTTTGAAATTGTAACAATAAAAGACAATGTGCAATATTCTTCAAAAAAAGAAGAGCCCAGCTTTAGTCCTACTCCTGTTGAAATGAGCATTCTCATCTTGTTTGAGTAACCCGATACTACAATGCACTAAAAAGTACAATATGCTAGAACAGAAAACAAAAAACACATCAGGATGCAGCAATTTATGTCAAGTCAGTGTCAATTTACCCATTAAACTACTTCTGAATGCTTCATGGGGCTCTAACCTTATAAACAGATCTGTGGATGATCACAAAAGTGCAATTCTTTACGGTATTTCCACCTTTGCAGGGAAAATCTCCTCCTTGCTGTTCAGAAAGAGCTAAATAAATGTGAGCATAAGAACTGATTATAAAAAGCCTACTGAACTGGAGTAACAATAATGCCTCAGTCTTGAAAACATACAAAGTAAATGCAATTTTACATTAAAGATCTGAAAACAAACTCAAGGCTAATATTTTCAGGGGAAAAAAAAACTTTGATCTCTTTTTCTTTCCAGGGGGGAGCCAATATCAACATGAGTGATTTTGTACTATATTCAGGAGTCTTTATGTGGGTTAATAATGTTAAAGTTATTCCACTGCTTTTTCAAACTTTTCTGGAATCAGCTCCTTGGTGAAACAGGGCCCTATTGAAGACTCTTGAATTTGCATAGCATGTGCAAGACATTTAGATTTATATTCCATGTTAGGCTTGTGTGTTTAGAGTTTACTCAGGCATATGCAATTCATTGGCTGTATTGTTATCTTCACAATGAACAAGCACACTCACTTCATCTGCAAGAAATACAGCTTTAAATGGAGAAAATTAAATTTCCATGAGAAAACGTGTTCCATGAAAATTTCCATCAATAAAGGCTTAGCTCAAGCACACTAAGGCCGAAATACTTTGATTTGAGCCTACCTGGGTACCGTGTGACTTATGCAGCAAAACTATAAACTCATTTGGAAATTATTATTTCGTTAGTGCTGCTATAACGAGAATTATTCACATTACAGTTCTCTCTAAAAGCCTTTAGCGTTCATGATCCTGTTGTGTTCTGTGATGAATTTGCCCACAGAAACCAACAGATTCTGCCTTGAAGAAATGTTGATGCTGAACACAAAATGTCATCTACAGAAATACACAGTCAGTGTTTGGTTTGATATTTGTGAGACACCGTAGCTCGTGTCACATTTGCTGTCACCACCGGAGTGTGCTGGGCTGCTCTGCAAAGTGTTACTAACACTGGTGTTACCTTATGAGGCTTCCAGTGTCCATACTAAGTAGGAATTCCGGGACAGTGCAGCACAACCGGGCGACAGAAGGGTTTGGCTGTGATGGCTGGCAGTGAAAGGCAGAGGGAATGTTGCTCTGTCACCGTGTAGGTCAGAGCGATGCCCGGCAGGAAAGAGATCCATGTGAGCTAAGAACAACTTTGACTCAAGTAAAGCAGCACCTACAGTGAATCAGTTTGGGCAAAAAAGGAGAAGGTGAGTCACTAGAAAAGCTGGCCAAGGGGGGCTGTGAGGACAAAGAAATCCATCAGAGATGGAAGTTTGAAAAGTTGGGAGTGATTTTATGTACAGATAGCAGACAGCTGGATCTATGTCTCAGCAGATCTCATCTACTTCTTCTATTCCCAGCTTCCTTCCCAAATCCCTGATCCTGCACCATTACATTGAATGAAAGATCTGCCAACAGGATCAGCCCAGCTACTGCAGAACACGTGTGCTTTCTGCAGGGCAAGAGAAAGGAATTCATGGATCATAAAGAACTGACTACTGTGTGATTTTCATTTCCATTTCTTTCATTAAGAACTTAGTATTTGTTTTCTTACTGTTTCAATAAACTATAAAACTTTCCTTCAGGCCGTCGGTCTTTTCTTCTCAAAAAGGTGACTAATTTGGCTTGAGCTGATGGTCCAGAGGAGAATAAAATGCATCTCTTCAGGAGGTACAAGAGATGTGCATTGCAGCATGTTTTGAAACTGCTTCTGTCTTTACTGAGGAACTGTATCCACCAAGTTAGGCTAGAAAACTGGATCAAAATGGGCATATATAGATATATATTAGATAGACAGAGATAGATAGATAGATAGATAGATAGATAGATAGATAGATAGAACATCTGAATTTAAAGCAAGGGCAGTGCAGCAGTTCTGAACTACTGCCACTTTGAATCCAAGTGAAACTTGCTCAGAAGGAGCAATCAGGGATTTTAATACCATGAGCATTTGAGATGTTCAGCTTCCAGGGAGAAATCAGGCAGTAGATTTGTCTTTAAACCCACAGGCTCTCATCATTTGTATAAATAACAGTGTTAAAGACCATGGAGGGCTCCCTGCTCCTCTATTTCCTGCAAAATCGCTCCAGCTCTCTTATGTGCACGTCAGTCACCTGCACCAAGCTGAGCAGTTCTTCTGAGAACACAAGACTTGGTGATTATTTCCAACTACCCAAAATAACCCACCATATTTGAGGGAAGAGGCTGCCCCAACATTATCTGCAGATGACATCACTGTGCAGGTTACAAAAATTAAAAATTAAATCCAACAATTATACTGAAACAAGCCAAAATGTCTGGTTTGCCTTGGCTTAGAGACAGATGTCAACAGTAAGGTGTAATTACGGACACCTAATAAGGAATATACAAAATAGCAGCAGTACTCCCACATCACAAAATGGTGACTGTCTCAGCTATGACTAACAGCTGACTGTAAATCACATTTTGAAGCATCCCTCTGGTCTTTAAAAGGAATGCAGATGACAATCCTAAAATACATTCTCTATTTTGCTCCAGATCACTAATGAAGAAATCATACCCATCTAGACACCCTGACATATGGCTCACTGCTATTGATCCAAAAGGAGCTGCTGTCATGCAAAAATGCTATTTTTCCACTAGATCTGTTATTTTTTGTGATCTGTGCTGCCCTAAACTTCTGCAAATACAGTTTCAGTAACTATAGCAAAAAAAGTTCCAAGATTTTTTACAGAAAGAGATGGATTGGGGATGAGGAGAGGACAAGAACTGTGAACAGCAAAGAAGGAAGAGAAAAATCATACAATGGGACTCAGAAGTGTGAGAGATATTGGACGAACATAACTAGAAAGACTACAAGAAATGCATCTAAAATAAAATAACCAGGAACAGAGGGAGCTGGTTGATGGATATCATCTCTGTTGGACAGAGTCCTGAGGAGGCCACCGAGATGATTAGTGGGATGGAGCCCCTCTCCTATGAGGAAAGGCTGAGAGAAGTGGGATTGTTCAGCTTGGAGAAGAGAAGGCTTAGGGTCACCTAACTGTGGCCTTCCAGTACCTGAAGGGAGCCTACAGGAAAGATGGAGAGGGACTTTTTACAAGGGCCTGAAGTGACAGGACAAGGGCTTCAAACTGAAATGGACTAGGGTTAGATTGGATATTAGGAAGGTGAGGGTGGTGAGGCCCTGGCACCGGTTGCCCAGAGAAGCTGTGGCTGCCCCATCCCTGGAAGTGTTCAAGGCCAGGCTGGATGGGGCTCTGAGCAACTTGGGATAGTGGAAGTTGTCCCTGCCCATGGCAATGGAGTTGGAATCAGATGATCTTTAAAGTCCCTTCCAACCCAAATCATTTTGTGATTCTGTGATAGGAAATTGCAGCAAAATCCTATCTGTACAGAATCAGTGTGAATTTTCCACTCAGTTCATTTGGGCTGGGATTCCTGCTTTCAAAAGCAAGAATTCCAAAATAAACTTAATGTTAATGAGAAGTAAATAAGACCACGCAGCAAGGCAATCTGAACCGCTGATGAATTGAAAGGCATGACCATAAAGGGGGGGGTTCATTGCTGAAGTCCCAAAAGCAGCACTGCTTGGAGCCCTTACAGCAGGAACAAGTCTGGGACAAAGCTGCTGGTGGTATTGGGGTTCTCAGTGAAGACAACCTGACGCTGTTTCAAACATAACACCCCGCGCAGCAGAAGACACAGCTGCAAAAGCTTTGTGTGCAGCACCCAGCCAGTCCAGCCCCGTGCTGTGAGATTCAGGGACAGATGATAGCTGGTAACATTAGGTTATATCCATACAAGTAAATGAAGTGTGCCTGGGAACATTCCTGGGCATGGAGGCCAGCTGGCAGGGAACGGAGGGAGTCTTCGCCAGTAAACACCCTTACCCTTCAAAACAGGGAGGCTGGATGCAAACAGCCCCTGGGGGCAGCCCTGGGAATGCAGCTGCTGCCAGACCCTGCTCCAGAACAACCTGGGGCAGCGCTGGGTGGTGCAGCCAAAACCTCGCCAGAGACTGTTCCAGCAGTTCACTGGCACGGGCAGTCACACTCCCGGCCCAGGAACAGTCCTGCACACTCTTTCATCTATTAGCAGAGGAACAGTGAGTTCCTTCCTTCCTTCCTTTCTTCCTTCCTTCCTTCCTTCCTTCCTTCCTTCCTTCCTTCCTTCCTTCCTTCCTTCCGTCCTTCCTTCCTTCCTTCCTTCCTTCCCCCTCCATGCCTAGGAGAAGCATTTCTCTTTTGTAGAACACATGTGAGCAGCCATTCTCACTGACCCATCCCTTCTCCCACCCCAAACCATCTCCCCTCCTGTTCCCACACGCAGAAGGTCTATGGGATGGGCTGGTAAGGCAACGGGAATGGTCCAATTTGAACTGCTGGTGGCTTGCCTGCTCGCTGGTTCACCAAGTGCTGAAGGGCAAACCCACATCACGAGTCAGCAGTGGTTATGCAGAAGGATAAGAGCATGGAATGTTTCCAAACCTGTCCCACCTCTTGGGTACACAGGGACCTCACTGTGCATGGATACCTCATGAGTTTTTAAAATCATTTAAGTAGTACTAACATCAGGGGTGCTTCAAAACACAGCCTACATAGTGCTCCTGGAGCTACAGATGGGCTGCTCCAGCAGCTTCCCCACCTCAACAGTTCTTCACAAGGCTAAGAAATGGTCCATGAAGCACATCTTGAGGCTCTGGCTGCAGACAGAATGCCTGGTTTTCTAACAGCCCTTATCTTGATACTCATAACCAGTGACACTCAAATCAATTTGACTGGAAATACATTTTGATTAATAGAAAGAAAAAAAAATCCATTCCTTTGTCTGATTCACTAGAAAAGATATTCATACTGGCTTCTACAGCAAGAACTTGGGTAATACTCTTATAGAAACCTCTGTGCGTGCACGTGTGTTTATACAAAACCCTCATCAGTTTAAACTGCATTTTCTGTTAAGAAGTTCATTTACCTTCTAATAAATCCTAATTAGACCATAAGCCCAAGTCTAGTGAGAATAAATGTGTATGGACAAGTATATTGAGCGCTGGGAATTCACAAGACTCCTACTTCCAGCTGGGATCTGCTGCTACACGTTGCATGTGTAGGTGAAGAACACAAGCAGTCCTGACCTTTCCCTGGTTTGCTGCAGTACTCAACAGGTTGCTGGAATTCCCTACCAGGAAGCTTTTGGGGACAGGAACCCAAGCTGACATGCACCAGTGACTCACAGATGAAAACTATCCATTTCAGAGTTGTTCTGGCAGAGAGCAAAGGTACCATGACCCTTGACTGTCAGGCTGGCACATAAAAATAAGCCAAGAAAGCAGACTACAAGTAAACTTGAACATGTCAGGCTGGAAAAGGTGGCAGTTCCAAGTAGGTCAGGTCCTGCTGTCTCGGGATGACAGTGTCCATCAGAGGAGCAAGAGCAGTAACATGAACTATCATATGTCAGCCTAGAGACTCCCAAACCATGCTGATGCTCTTAAAAGACTTTACCTCCGGTAAATGGCAGCACAGTGTGCAAAGGACTCCTGCCCTGTGGGAAAATAAGAGCTTTCTACAGCAGAACAGCCCCCAGGCTTTGGTAACATTGTACCTTGTCTCCACATCGGTGGAAACAACCAGGCACCTTTGGTTAAAATATTCCCAGGACACAACTTGGGGTCAAACTTGGAGCCTTGCACTTCCTGTGCTATGCAGGTTCTTTTACAGTCATCCAGTGGACTTCCATACTTCCCAGGGGTATCACTCAGTCGCCACGAGCAGAGGTTGGGCTGACGCTCCCAAGGGAGGGCAGGCGCTCAGACGTAGGTCTGTGTAACCAGCTCTTTGAGCCTTTAAGTCATTCACACAAGAAAGCAACTCTGACAAAAGCTGTGGAATCTTCTGAACACCTCTTCAGACAGCAGAACTGAAAGACAGACTTCCTTTCCTGTGTCATTACACACACACCCTGCCCCAGAATTGGAGTTTAAATCAAGTTCTTTGACACACATCAGAAACCTTCAGTGTAGAATTTCTGAGGCACCAGAATCCTTAAAGACAGACCTAACACAGACAGCCACTGTCAAATCATTTAATTGCTTTCATCAATTGAAAGTATCTTTTGATTCAAGAACAAATGCTTAGCAAGAACTTGGTGAGAAGAGACATAACCTTAGGGCTGAGAAGCAGAGCAGCATGTATAATTTTTCCCTTTACAGATAAACAGACCTGCTTTTTAAGTAGCTCCTGAGAAGGACATCTAAGCATTGCTCCAGTGAATAAAGCAGACAGTTCACATGACGACCAGTTCCTGCCTGCATGCATAAGCCTCACGCCAGCAAATCTAATTGAAAATAATCTGTGATCTACACTTGCATTCTTCAGGAAGTGTGCTTTTATCCCATCTTTTCCCATCTCTCCTCCTCCCCTCCAACCTTAAATGAATCACATATTGAATCACCGCAGCATGGCTGTATTTGATGATGATTTATAGGGCACTGTCTGCCTTACTCAGTACGCAGTCTTTGGAGAGAGGAGGTATTTTGGACAGGGAAGAACAGACTGTCAGCACCCAATAAATCGTTAGCAGCAGCCACTTCCTGAAGTAAAGATCGATATAAGATCAGCCTTCTAAGTGGACAGGTGCACAGGGGTGTCTTACATCAACAGCTTGCCTGGCACATAATCCAAATTCTTAGTAACTACAATCAAATGTGGCACTGAGAAGAGAAAGCTTTTACTGACAGTGGTTAATAAATCAATGCAGGAGCTCTGCACACTGCAGAGAATGAGCAGGGACCAGACTCCACGGCTTGGTGCTGTAGGTAGCAAAGATTAAGACAAATCTTCTGCCCTTGTTTGACAGAAGGGTGCAGTATTATGATCAGCAAAACTTCCAAATCTGCAAACTCAACATAATGTTGCAGGCAAGAAACATTGATGTAAGTTTTTATCATCTCTTCTCAATCATCAGCATTCCCCAGCCTATTGTTTCCCTGCTTCCAACTTCCTTCTTTCCAGTTTTCTCCATGGCAAACAAGTCTATCAGCAGCAGCATGTTCAGACTTCATTGCAGCTCACACACTGATACTGGTACATACTGATCTGTAGCAGTCATGCTTAAATGGGTCCTGTACCATAAGAAAGGCATAGGAAACTATCCCCAGACAGTACCACACAAGGGGTTTTTTAGCTGTATCCTACCAAAAAGAAGGGCAGTTAATCTGCTTTGGTCATTCACACTCTGACAGGGAAGCAATGACAGCAGACTGAATACTCAGGAATAAGAAGGAACTTCAGAACAGCTTCATGACAGCTGTGTGATAACTGCAAAGTTCTTCAAAGGTGTTTTAAAAATGTACCAAGCAAGGAAGATTAAGAGAAGAAGGGAAACAATGGGTCTGTCTCCTCTCCCTCAGCACAGCTTTCCTGGGCCCAAGCTATGTTTGAGTCAGACAGAAGCAGCACACCCAGGTGCTTCCAGGCACACAAGAGGGCTGGTTACTCACTTCCATCAAAGAGAGACAATTCATTCCTGCTGCATCCTGAACTGCCTCGAGGCCATTACACCAGCGAGGAGCTTGGCTGATTCCTACAGCCTCTGCACCGTGGGGTGTTTTTGCTGAGCACCACCAGAGGGCTCAGCACGGTACAATATAGCAAAACAAAGGTGCTGACCCCAAAATCCTATACGTAGAAACAGTGATTTGTTAGCAAACCCGCTAATTATATCTTTACAAATCGCTGTTCTTTTTAAAATATGCTCATTTTTCAAGAGGAGTTACTGGTTTCATCACACAATCACCGGGGGAGAGCGATTCCCTGTTGCTGTTTAGAAGGTCAAAGCAGAGTATCCAGTGGCCTTAAACTGTTCATGAACTAACAGTAAAAATACATGTTGCAGGCTTCTGAATACACTTAACACCAGGACACAATGGCTGAGAGCTGGTAACTCTTACAAATTCCTGATTAAACTACATTCTGTCTACTTTATGTATGGGCAACATATACAGACTAAGATCTTCCTCCCTGGAGCTACACATCCGGCCACTACTTACCTGTACTAAATGTCTCCAATTCCATCTATTCAACTGCATCAATGATTTCTGAGAAATCTTTCTTATAAGTGAATTTTTCATCCTGACTTCTGAGTCCTGTGTGATGTCTCTGACACTAAAAAGACAAAAGTTGGGCCCTTGGGGTCTTGTCAAAAGCTAATGTAAGACAAAATGCTTGTAAGCTTTGATTGAAATACTTCCTCTCTCCCAGCACCAGCTAATGATTCTGAACGATTTCATTAAGTGTATATTTCCCTACCTTGAAATAGATACTGTGTCAAGTAGGATTTATAGGTAATTTAACTCAATCATGCCTTCAAAGCAGCTTCAGCAGCTCCAAATGCTGTTATAGAGAGCAGGGAATATTCAGAGGCTGAGCCGGGGTTAAAGAGAGCATCTCTGATCACCAAAGTGATGAAAAGTGGTCAAGAATGGGAATCACTGTAACTACTTGTCCCAAGCTATTGTCTTTCATATTGGAACTGCCAGAACATGCAGGATTTAGGGATGGAAATGACAGCTTACTATTCTGAGTCATCACCTGGTGCTTGGAGAGAAGCAGTATTTGAATTAAAGCTTTTAAATAATTTGCTTTTACAAGAGCATTTCCATAAAAGGATAGAGGTAGAGTGGAGGAATTGTCCGCTGCACAGGAGAAAGGCTAAAAAAACCCCTGAATCCCATGCTTGGCTGTGCCAAGAACTGCTTTGTGACAGCAGGCAAATCCCTTCTCTCCTCTTTTCATTTGTTTTCCTTTCCCACTGTACATCTGCCTTGTCTATTGGGAAAGAGAGATTTATGAGTGTCTTAGGGATTTAGTGGTGCAAGCACTTCTCCTCTCCAATCTCCAGAGGAAGGCAAAAACCCCACCCTTTGGCTCCAAGGCTGTTGTTGCAGAGACTTGTACAGCACCCATAGGGACCTCAGTGGGGACTGCAAGGGGAGATCATTAAAGTAACGCCTCTAAGCCCATCATCACTCCCTGTGTAGAGGAAACAGAGCACCATGGGTGTATCCTCAAAGTAAACACGGAGGTGGAAGCAGAGACCAACATGGGAACAGAGCAACAAGTCCCATCACAAGTCCCTCCAACCCCTGATTCTGTCTCTGGCCACTGGCAGGTACCTGGAGAGCACTCACACAGCCAGGGTGCACAGGCAGTGATGTTCATCCAGGAGACTCCCCCAGCTGTGCATTCCCAATTGGTGAATTTTGTGAGCCACAGATGGTGCCTTTGCATTAAACAGTCTCGGAGGAATTTTATTCTTGAATTTTCCAGTCTGTTGAGGCAAGTTAATATGACTTCTTCTAAAGGAAGTAGTGAAATATAATCCAGCAAGGCACTATAATGCAGGACAAACTGGGGGCTGAAATAACAGGGGATATTTGCTGATCACTGAATATTCAAGGTGATGGTTCAACATCTTTGCAGGAGACACGAGTAGCAGAATTTCTTCTGAAAGCTGAAGGCACTGAACTGCTTTAGAAAGCACTCAGAAGTTCACAGCTGTGGCAGCCCACCAATGTCACCTGTTTGTAACCACTGGGACAATTCTGTTCCCAATGTGATTTCTCTGAAGCCAGTATGGAGTTTGCCTCAGCTGAATAAAAGGGAAACCAAAGCCCTCTCCTTTCCCAACATGATGCATTTACTCACATGGGTTTAGTCTGATACTCTCTCCTTAGTGGAAGCCGCAAGCACAAAGAGCTGTAAGGGGCAGGTCACCTGACAGTCCCTCTCTTTACACTCCCGTCTTTTAGGCACTGCACACACGGTGGGAGATCATCTCCTCTGGCCAAAGCAGGTAACAGTACCCATAGGATGTGACAGCCAGTTTCTCCTGAATATTAACAGGATTTGGGCAGGATTAACATTTCTTATTTCATGCAGGAAGTTTGTGACAGAAAGAGAATTTAAACTTGAAACACCAATACAAAAACCTTAAATCATCCAAGCTATGCCTGCAAACACTAATTCCACGCTGGAGCAAATCTGCAATAAATTCTGAAAGTGCAGACCACGCAGTGCCAGGATTTTTACCCGTCCTGTGCCACTGTCCCTTTCCATGCTTCTGCCCCTAATTTAACTAGGGTGCTTCCAGCGGTAGATTTCTTTCTCTAAAAAGATGCATACATGAAGTAGCACCAACAACTGGTGTGGTCTAAACCGTGCTCAGCAAGACATTATATTTACCTCTCTGGCATTCCTGGAGAATGAAGACAACATTCTATCAGCATTCATCCTCCTAATCATAAGCCAAGATGAAATGTTAAGCCCTGAAGTAATAAATTTCATCCAAACTGAGAGGGATACAATGTAATGTATTCTGCATTTAGTGTAACAGTCATCTGGAGATAAAGGACAGAGTTATCATCACCAGAAAGAGATGAGGAAACAGCTTTGGTGTGGAGACTCTGGAAGGCACAAGCAGAAGTATCATGACCACAGACTTGTCCACATGGGGACAACTTGAGGAGATTAATTGGAAGTCTAATTTGAATTTAGGGAGGGTTTTATTTAAACTGTGTTAAATCCTTGTGAGAAAAGACTGGCTTCAAGTTTGTGGCCACAAATGGATTTCTCTTCTCTCACTTCCAAAATTACGCTGAATTGAAGTGTCCTTTATTTCTGAGGTGGCTTGTTCACCAGTGTATAAAGCAGGCTAGCGACCTCATTTTGAATTCATACCTACAACTAACACCAAGAATTCTTTTTTTATTCTTATATATGGAGACAAAATTTCACTTTCCAAATTTATTACAGTGTATTTCTGTTGTTAGTAATTATTATACGACCAAGTCACAGCTGAGGTCAAGAACTCATTGTGCCAGGATTTATGTAAACACACAGTAGGATTTCATAGGCCAGATTAGGGGCCAGAGGAGATGATTTAGAATGTTTAGTGCTGATCTCGTGTTTAACATAGGTCAAGTTTTCTATGTGTACGCCACTAACTTACGTTTGGCTTGAGTGTATTTTCCCAAAAAATGCAATTCATTTCAGAAGAAGAAACTGTTTCACATGGAGAATCCACTCTTCCCCTTGACAGTTTGTTTTATCTTCCTCTAACCAACACTGTGTTTTCACAATATTCTACTTCTCATTTGAATTTGCTGAGGTCAGTTCCAAATCCCTGTGCTTCCCTGTTACACTTTCTTCTCAGGAATTAAAGCACTTTTAACACGGGTATTTTCTGCCTAAGAAGTTCTCTCTGCTGAGCAACTTCAACTATTTTCCCCCCTGTGATTTATTTTAGGTTCTTATCAAAACATAAAACACAGCAGGGCTTGTGCTGTAAATAGAAACAGTCCAGCCTCAGCTCATATCCATCACTGAATTTAATGGCTATCACTGATTTACATCACAGGGAACTCTGGCCCATGTAAACACATGGATCTAGAGATGGACAGGGTCTGTCTATTCAGCTTCTTTCTATAGACTAAAGCTGCTGCTACCAGGAAAAGAGGGTTGTGGGCTTATATAAGTGGGTCTGTGTATTAAAATATGGATGTGTGTGCATGTCATTTAACTGCAGCTCTGCAAAACTGGGATATTGTCACATGCACTGATTCATGGCCACTTAACAGTGGCCTCAGCATGATCCAATCTGGATCCCATTGCAATTGATAGACCTGTCATTCTGTGTGAGTTTTCAAACATAAATCCTGTCTCTGTATTCCTTCTCTTGCAGCCATGAGGATTGCATCCATCAGTGCGGAAGCTCTCCAACCTCAGGCATATCGTGAACATCAGCCTCTGGTAACTAACTGGGAAATGGGTCTCAGACACGCAGGGAGACCTTGGTGATGGGAACTGTCTCCCATGGGACGCTACCTTTTTCTCCCCACAGGGAAGTGAGTAGGAGAATCACAGCAGATCATCGAGCTGCTTCTCCCCCACATACACCCACAAACAGCAACCAAATAAATCCCGTGCAGATCAATATTCACTGAATTGTGAAAAACATAGTGGACAAAATAAGAGTAGGTTTAGATTAGATTTTAGGAAGAAATTTTTCCCTGTGAGAGTGGTGAGTCCCTGGCACAGGCTGCCCAGAAAAGTGGTGGATTGTTTATCCATGTAAGTGTTCAAGACCAGGTTGCATGGGGCTTGGAGCAACCTGGGACAGTGGAAGGTGTCCCTGCCCACATCAGACAGTTGAATGAGATGATCTTTAAGGGCCCTTCCAACCCAAACCATTCTGTGATTTAATGAAAATCACGAGGGCTGATGATGCTGACCCAGCAAGCCCTTGGCTTTGGCTCATGGCATTCTCCAGTGCCTGCCCAGTCATTCTCACTGGGAGAGGGAGCACCCAGAAAGCAAACCCCATTCAACTGCAAGATATTCAGCTGAAAATGTTGGGATTCATAGAAGGCCATTAGAAATGGTGGCAAACTACACCCCTAGATTAGGCTGAAATGTTTAAAAAGCTACTCACACAGTGAGCAGAGAATTTTGGTTGGCAGAATTCCCAGAACAAGCTGAGGGCAGGCACAGAAAGGCTGCATGAGGCCAAAGGAGCACTGAGCTCGACCCAAAGGTTTCCCTTTTGTGTCCAGCATCATCACAGGTTCCTGCTCTCGCTACAGTAATCAGAGGGTGTTCAGCTCTTGACCTCAAGGGCCCTGGAACTGGACTCCTTCCTTCCGACCTGGGTGAGGGCAACCACGTGTTGCACCCCACTTCTCTCTTCATGTGGACCTCAGCCCTTGACACAGAATTCCAGGCATGGCCCGTCTCCAGTGGAGAAGTAGAGAGGTTTAAAATGCCACCAGATGTTAAATTGCAAGGCTTGCTCCCAGGCTTCTGGCCCCTGAAGCGAGTTCTGTTGCGAGGGATTGGAAAAGGTTGTGTAGTGAACAAAACATGGATTTTTCAGAAAATCTCCACACTTGCCATGGGCTGTGTCCTCACCATCTTCTCTAGTGCCTAACCATCACCAGCACTGGACTCGGCTTGAAAAGCCGGGTATGGTGGGCACTTTCACCCAAATTTCCCTTTTTTTGAAGTACTCCTTGCCACGTTGTGGTTTTAGTTGCTGTGGTGATTGATTTGTGTTTAATGAGCTCATGTTATTGGTTGAGATTTTTCTGGGGTGAGTCATGCGGGTTTCATTTGGTAAAATTCACATGGAGATATTGCCATCTAGATCAGCACCAGATTAGCCAAGAACTCCAGCTTCAACTCACCTATTTTAACATTCCCAGGTGATGTCAACTTTCTGATGAGGGAGATAAATGTCTGCAAAGTAAATATTCAGTTAATAAGGTACCTATTGTACTGCTGATTGTGATGAGGCGGCAGCAGCCGCCAGTTTTAATTTAACATGATTTAACTACCAAGAGATTCCAACGATATCAGAGGAGCTCGTTAAATGAAAATAACGCCGTTCACATTTGCATGTACATGTGCAAGAAAAAGAAACAACAATAAGAAAACTGCTCCTGGGCTGACAGCAACCAGAATGATGTCATTTGAATCAGTGGCATTTAATTGCACAAGGTGAACCACCATATACGTGAAAATGCAAAGGCTACACAGAGCACAAGGCAGTGATTCTGCTCCAAAGGACAGAACACTGGACAGGGAAATCAAGACACCTATCTCTGAATCCAAACTTTATCACTTCTCTGGCAAACTACTTCACCTCTTCATGCTTCAATCAGTCCATCTGTTGGAAGGGCATAACACTTTTGAGCTGTTTTCCCCAGTGCTTTGAAAACTGGGAAATACAAGAGCCAGTTTTCAGAATACTTTTGTTTAGGGCTTTTTGTTGCTTCAGATTTACTCTCAGTGTTTGGGCCAGATTAGCTGCTTGTCCTGTTTCTGTGGGCTAGGGATCGTTTTAAGGACACAAAATAGCCCAAACTGCAGGGGAGGCAGGCCATGGTTCCACAATAAAATGTCATTAAGCTGATTGACCAAGCCGATTTCCATAGAGAACAAACCACATCATTAAAGGACACCTGTCACTAAAGGCAGTTAGTCCATTTAGTGATCCCATCTTATCATTTTACACTGCAGCCTGAAACAGACCCTCTTAAATCTATTTTCCGAGTTTAGAATGTTACAGTTTGTATCCTGAAGATCTGACAGTCTGAACATACAGGAAGAATGAAAGAAGTGACATTTCTCGCAGTTAGAGGATAAAAAGTCTGCCCAGGGAGTTAGAAGAATGCCTGCAGAGTGCCCTGCTCTCTGCTGTGCTCACGTTTCTACCAGATCCCACCAGAGATGCAACAAACTTAGAAAATAAAATAGTTTTTTTAATAGGTTAGCATTTCCTTAGTCACTTAAATAAGAAACCATCCTGGCTGGCTTGACCGAGGCCCTTGAGGAAGCTGGTGGCAGAGCAAGGCCGTAAACCCAGATCCCCAGGGTATCCTTCCCTGGCCAGCCTCCCTCAGAGCTGTGAAGCAGGGCTCTGGGGGCACAGCAGATACTCTTGTGATTGCTGAAGCAGCTTGTTTCTACTTACATTTTTCAGTACTTTTTGTTTTAATCACATTGTGAGCTGAACCATAGATTAGTGCCAAGGAGCCTCTAATTACATAGTAACAGTAGCAATTGCATAACCCCCTCCCAGCTCCCTGCAACGGCTCAGCTCCACGCTCACCAATGGAATGTCACATTTTTCCATGCTTTAACTATCTCTTTTCACTAATGCTGCAGCCAATTGCTTTTAATACTGCAGAAAAGAACGAAAAATGCCGGGATTAAACCTCTACAAATCCAAACAGTGTGTTTACAATAGTCTTCAGGTTCACTCCTAACCACTGGGTCTGTGACCTTCTAGTAAATTATACTATACTGGAAGGTTTTAGCTGCCGTTCCAGCTCCACTGTAAACACGTAAACTTGAGCCATCTGTGCTTTTTTAATATTTCCTGTAAAGCCTATCACTACTCCAATCTGCCGTTTCAATTGGCGGCACAAGAAGTCATTGTGTGCTAATTTTTCCCAAGGGCACTTGATGCACTTTATTAAATAGGGTTTTTTCTTCCTCATTAAGGCCTTTCCACAACAATAAAACTATATTTTGGATACCCAGGCCAGCAGGCATTGGGCTGGTTTGTATGAAAAAACCATCCCAGCCACGCTACGCTTTTCCCAAAGAACAATATGGAGGGAAAGAAAGCTTTTTAGGATGTCGCAACCTTTCCTTTTGGGGGCCTGCGGGGAAAGCATTCTGAAGGCAAGACAGCAGAGGATGCGGAGAATTTGGCTGAACATCCCGGAAACAAAGGCTTGGATTCTTCCAGGGGCATCAAAACCTTGCTGGGTCGTACACTTCTCACACACCTCCAGTTGCTGTTGGCTGCTGGAGTTTGGGCTGTGCAAGGGGGAACTGAAACGCCAAACGGGATCAGACCCATGGTTCAGTTAGTTCAGGATCCTGTTTCTGAGAGCCACGCACCAGAGGTTTCATAGGAAAATGCAAGAAACCCTACTGTGGAAGCACCAAGGTTCCAGGTCTTCATAAAATCTTATTTTATTTTATCCCCTACTACACCTTTAATAAGCCTAATTTCTCCTCCTGTCCATTGTCGTAGAACCTGTTAAAGTATTGCTCACACTGTAGAGGCTGTTTCAAATGAGCAAGGCACTGAGTATGCAGGGGAAAAAAAAATGGGATTTTTTTTTTTGTAGTTTTATACTAATTTTAAACAATACCATGCCAGAATAAGTAACTTCGAGAAGTAACTCTCAAAACGCAGTATAGGATAAATTGGAAGTATACATAGAGTAATTTTTGTCAGGGGTTTCATATTATTTAATTTAAAAATCTTTGCCTGTATTTCAAATACGCAAAGTATAACCTTTTCTTTGCTTTTTGGTGATTTGACCTGTAATCATGGTAAAACAGTTTGCTAATAAATGCGGGGAATTTTTGCTCATGTTAGTTTAAGGTCAGAAAGGACAATTGTGACCCAGGAGCCTGACCAGCTCCCTTGTACAAAATAACTGTTTCTCATTTTTTTCCCCAAAGCCCTCTTTATTTTCCTTAAAAAAAATTAGTGACCCACATTCCACATGAGCTATTGGTGACTTTGACATACCTCTGCTCAGAGCTGTGCCAGCAGAGGAGGCTGAAGCAGGTGTTCAAATACTAAGCACTGCCCATAAATTTAATCTGACATCCTGCTCGGAGAATGCTGGGCAAAACAATTGAACCAAGTCCACACACTTTGAAGCTGCAGCTCCAAAAAATCACAGCTGAAAGGGGAGGGAGCTTCCTAGCAACAAAAATGCACCCGAGCCTCCCAGCTGAAGCGTGTGTGTCGCACAACACCTCGTGGGTCCACAGGGTGGGTTTTGGGGAAGGGGGGCAGGCTTAAAGCTTTGAATTTGTCATTTCTTTCTCAACTGGCTTTTAGTTCTGATCCTGAGCGAGAAGAAAGGGGTCCTTGTTTGATAAGAAGGGATGATAACCTGCACCCAAGCCAATAAAAGGGATTAACCCGAGACTGAAGGCTCAATACCGGGTTCTGGCCAATGCATGGTTCAATTAGACTAAAAGCTGTCCTACAGCATTAAGGCAAGTTACCTTCATTTTCAGCTTCAGTGAAACAGACCCCAGATGACAGGATAGGCAAACAAGGACTTTTTCACTTTTCACAATTGCTTTCATCCTGCATCGCCAATATTATTAGACTTTAAAGAAACTGGAAAATCAGAGGAGTGTTCAAAGTAGGTGGTCTCTGCGTATTCATTGCATCCGGGCACATCAGGCTGGGTAACGTGTTTTGTAAGCCCAGCAATGTGGCTTGCAGTTCATTTCTTCAGTTCATTTTCATTTTCACCTAATAAAATCAATTTTCAACCCAAAGTGATGGCCTACAGATATTACTTTAGAAGCCCAGGATGTAAACACTTCAGACAGTCATGCACCTCCAGCAACACCGTGCTCTCCAAAGAAGGGAGCCTGTTCCTCCAAGGCAGCCTGCTTTTATCCCATGCACCTGGGTAAATCATGGAGAGGAGTGTCTGGCTCTTTTCAGCAGCAGGGGTCAAAATACTTTGAAAAGAAGAAACAAAAAACCAACAGGATCATGACAGACTGACTTTTCACACACGTGGAAATGGAGGCACAGAGAAGCACGGCTCAGCCAAGGTCATCCTGGCTGGACAGCAGAGCTGGGAAGAGCCAGGCATAGGTCCAAAGCAGTGCTCTGTGCTCTCCCATCCGGCCGCCCAGGTCTGAACGCAACTAGAGGGATGTAAATCTGTGGATTTACATCTTAGACTTTCATTTTTGTTTTCCCCATGATGTAAACAGAATGAACAAACATCCGTCTGGAACACCGGAAACCTGTTTATGGGCAACGTGAACAACTCCTTTGCTATTTCCCTGGTAAATATTGCTTGGAGATGATTCCTGGAACTACAATATCCCCGTATATGCTACCACAGAGTGCCTGTTGACATACTCCAAAACTGACAAAACAATTAAAGTGTTTCTCCCGCATTTCCCATGGCTGCCGTCGTGGCATAGAGCCTTGTCCTTGCTGTCTATTTGTACAGGGGGCAAGGATTAAATGAACACAACAGCGTTGCAAGCACTAAAGACAGCCCAGGAGGGACAGTTGTTTGTAGAGAATTAAATCAAGAAAAGACAAATTTAGAGGTATTTATTTGATAGGAGGCTGTGCTGACCGTTCCTGGAAAAGCAGGAGTTGGAGAGCTTGGAAAACACACTGACCACAACTGGAGTGCTTTCCACTCACGGTTCTGTAAAATGATTACATGGCAAAGATCCAAACTTTTGATACGCAGGAAAAATATGTTGGAAACCTAAGCCATCCTGATAGCCCAGGGCAGCCTGTTTGCTTGGATTTTCCTGGTGTAAATAGAACCACCACACAACAGCTCAAGGACTGTCCAAGTGAGACTGCCAAAAGAAACAGTTATTTTTTATCCAGATCATTCCAGGAATTCCTTTTTCCTTGGCCTGCAAGTGAAACAAACATCCTATTTGCTGGAGCACCCCTACCACTACAGGCAGGACTCGGGTATTCCATATTAATCAACGGTCATCCTGCCCTGGGCAAAGGTTGCTGACTGCAGTGTGTGGGAAACAGGAAAAGCAGCTTAAAATAAAGTTGTGGGACTGCTTGTTTCATTCAGGCAGACCTGTCTGTGAGAAAAAGAATTTATGAAATGCTGCTTTATTTTTTTCTAACTCTTAAAACAAATGGAAGTGTGAAAATTCGCTGGAGCAACACTGTTTTTATAGCCTATCGTGTAAACAGCCCTGAGATTCTGTCAATGCAGTCGAACTTTCATCTGAGTGGTGGTCAGAGCAGAAAGGTCACCACACCCAGGGCTGACCCTGATTGAAACTGTGCTAACTTTGACTTTCTCTTTCCAAAGCTTCACAACAAACTGCAGCTTAACGCCTTGAAGGTGGTTTGATTTCACTTATCCATCACCACAGCAAAAGAAATTGCTAACTCAGAAAGGCATTTGGCTACAAGAGTGACACAGGACTAAGAGACACTGGAATTTCAGGATTTGCAGAGAAGTTGTGGGTTCCCCATCCCTGGATGTGTCCAAGGCCAGGTTGGATGCAGCTTGGAGCAGCCTGGGACAATGGGAGGTGTCCCCGCTCACAGCAGGGGGTTGGAACAAGAAGATCTTAGACGTCCCTTCCAACCCAAACCATTCTATGATTCTATTCTATCATTCTCCACTGCACCAATCTTCACCACCTCTCTCTTCCTTCAAGCTGAACTAACTTTTTCTACTGAATATCTAAACTATCTCACACTATGCAGCCTTCAATCACAAATTTGGGTCTTGAGTCATTATTACTTTTAGCAAAATGGGCTTTATTGCACTTTTCTAGCTAACCTCAGTATAACACTAATATTTGCATGGTGCCTGAGCCACCCCTCTAAACTGAGAATAAATGGATGCTTTTTACATGACATACACAAGGAGTGATCTTTCAGAGAGGCAATGCAGGCAGAGGAACCAGTGGAGGGTGCTGCAATAACAATGGACATACAGAAATAGCGCAGAGTGCTGCAGAGCTCCTCATTGCACAGACACTCAGGGCTGGAACACATAGGGATCAGCCTGATCCCTGCAACCACCAAATGGGATTGGGATCAGGAGAAGCTGCTTCTTAAACATCTCCCTAGCAGTCAGAAGCCCCACACAACTGGTGGTGGGCAGGAAAAGTCTAAACTTCGTTTTTAATTTGACAATCTCTGACCTGTGCCCACAGCAATGTGTTCCAACAGAGTTTTAGTGGCAGGGACACAAATAATAGCCTGACCTCCTTCATGTTCACAGCTCTCTGGCTGAGCATATAACCTGAAGCAGAGGTACAAAGGTTAAGTACAACAGTGCTACAAACAGATGATCTTGGGTCTCAGTGGACCCCCACAGAAATACTCCAGTCCTTTGAGCTCTCTCATGGATTTCCTCTCCCATCCAGCAGAGTGAAACTTCCTCAGTAGCTTTAAATTCCTGTCATTATCAAAAATTACAACTTTTTCCTCCACCAAGAAAGTGCTGAATTAACTTGGGCTGTTAAAAAAGTTCCCCATGTTAAGACTCTGGCTTCAGGTCTTGTTTTTGAGAAGAGCCCGTTCAGGGCTAGATTTGTACTGCAGCTGCATCTAAATAGGAATAAGTGTGCCTGACTCTGGCACTGCAAATCTGTTCTCTCGTTTTGATTTTAAATCAGCACCAGCAACGTGTTTTAGCACTGTCGCTGCCCGGCCTTCTGTCGTGCAGCCTAATTCTTCAATCCCCCCAGGGGCTGAACTCACCCATGTTATAAATACTGTACTGAAGTGCAAACACTCGGATGATCTTTAATACAAGAGTCAGAACTGACCCCTACATTTCTTCACGTTGTCAAACATCCAGAAGATGCAGGACTAATAGGCACACTAATGCCCAAGGAAGAAAGTGAGAACTTCAAACTCTTCTTAATGGAGTTAAAACACATTCTTTAAAAAGAAAAAAAAGGCTCTGAGAATGTGGCCTTTCACTAACATAAACAGTTTCAAAGAATGGTTGTGGCACAGAAGCAGTGACTGGAAAATCGGAAAATCTGTATAAGAACTGTTGTCATAGTGGATTTCCCATAGGGATTATTTTAATCTAGGGAAGCCATTAAAGACATTGGTTTGACTGGAGAGTCTCAACTTTTTTTTTTCTTTCCCCTCTCCAGACACATACATCAAACTCTATGGGTCTGTCAAGTTATCTCCAGTACTCGCTGAAAAATCTGTGACAGTACTAAAAAGAAAACATTTGATGGTCTTGTGAACTGCTGAGAGTTATCAGTATTAAAGTGTTAATAATGCCATAATTCGAGGCTGATAATTATTCCCCCAATTCGTAATGCAATTTAGCTGCTTAGCACAGCAGTTATGATGATTCATTGCAAAGGTATTGGGGGAAATTGTCCTAAGAAAAATTAAACCCCCTTGGATTTCAAAGCCCAAATATGACATACAGGGTGTTAGAAATGCAAGGAAAGGAAGGTGTTCTGTATTAAAATTTTACAGGGACAGATCTGCTGAGAAGGAAGCAATAATGACATTGGTTAAAAAATCATTAAAAAAAAAATCAGTCCAAATAAGAGAGAAAACAAACTCAAGGACACAGATAAAGGCTCATTCGGCTAATTCAATTGGGAGCAGGAGTTTTGAGGGATTCTAGAGGAGAATTATTTCCTGCTGGTCCCAGGGTGGGCACTCCAGCACACATACAAGCCACTCCATTCCTCTGTATATGATGAAAATGTAGAAGTTGTCACTAAATCCAGGTTAAAAAAAAAAAAATAAATAAAGGGCCAGAAGTAATAAAAAAGTTCCAAAAATGAACTTTCCAGCCACAGTATTAATTCAGCCCCATTATACATCCTGTATACTGCAGAGCATAGATTAAATAAGAAACAATCACATACTATATTTAACAAGGAAAACTGAACTGGAAAATGCCTTCTGGTCTCGCCCTGTGTATGTGCACACGGCTCAGTCAGTGATACAAACCATGGATTTCAGACAGCCCCGCTCTGAACTTCGGACTCCTCAGCTTTCACGTTATCCCTGCACTGATTTTGCAATTATTTAAAGCATAGAGGGATTTCTAAGAACTGCAACATCTTAATTACTTCTTCCATTCAATGTAAAGGTACAACGTTTTAGGGATCAACACCCAGTGCAGCTCTGATGGAGGCACCAGTAAATGAAACATTTTTTTAACTCCAGCAGCCTTCACCTGGGCACCATTAACAGACCAAGGCATCTTGCATTTGGGAGCCAAGTTCCTTCGTGGAAATTCAGCTCTTCTAAGAACTTCCACCAACAGAGCTTTACTAGAAAAGCACTTACACAAAGAGACCACATGATAGTGAAAGACAATAGAAGATGCAGGCAAGTAAATTTACTTAGCCAAAAAATTGTTCCTGTACTATGGAAAAGACTTTTCAGATCTGGCCAACAGCAATGGAAAAGACATAGGAAGCACTGAAGCATCACTTTTTGTGCTTCTCTTGTTGGAGGCATCTAAGAGCTTTAATAGACAAGCTCAAGTTGACTTTAAAGAACCATAAAATCCTTTAAGTTGGAAAAGACCTTGAAGATCATCAAGTCCAACTATAAAGCCAGCACTGCCAAGTTCACCACTAAACCAAGGCCCTGAGTTTACATTTAAAAGACACTTACATGTCTTTTAAATACCTCAGCTGAAGCCCTTTGAGATGTCACTGAAATGAAAACCAAACCATGTTTATCAGTATACACAGAGTCAGAGATAAATTGCAACACTTTCCCATGAAAAGGTTCACTTAAAATTGGTTTGTTTTATTCACGTGTCTCATTTAAGATTAGTGGTCAAACCTTTGACTGAGAGATGTAGACTGGACCAACGTGGCGCAATTTTTAGTCAGAACATTTCAATCTGAGTCTCCTCAACCCTACAGCCCCTAAAGCACACAGACCCCCCTCCAGGAATTGTAGCTGAGGACTCCCATCCTTCAGAGAGGGGAAATCCCTCAGTACACATTTCCGGTGATCCCCCAAGGTCTCCCGTGTGGCTCAGCTGTGTGGCACGTCACGGGAGCTCCATGTAGTGTTGGTAGGTTTCTGGCCCAGCCTGGGGATCGAAATAACCCCATGCTTCACAAAAAGAGAAACACTCCTTGCCCAGCTCTATTGAAACAGGCTTTTACTTTCAAGAGGCAGGCAGGTGTCTCGATCCTACGAGATTCTATGACATTTAATCTCCTAAATGTCGACGTTGCTTTTGAAATGGGCCTAAACCATTAGATACTTCTGAGAATGTCATCCTTCATCTTTAAATTTGCTGTGACCACACACAGTCACCACAAGTCTTGGAGTTCCGTGACCCAGGATATTCTGCAGACATCAATTATGCTGCTTTCTTTCCTTACTCAGGGCTACAAAACAAATCTGAAGTTTTTTGCTTCAGAGGCTTTTCAGAATGCAAAAGTTTCATTAAAACATGAGGAAGAAAAATATATTTTGTTCATGCTGTCATAATTCAAACTCCTCTCAGAGTTTCCAAAAACTTCACCTTAGGGCTAACACCAAGCACGGAAAATTTCTGAGCAAAAAGAATTTGAGAAAGTTATTAGCAAAAAGTTATTAGCCGAGAGTGGGGATTAGAACGCAGCCTTTACAACTGCTTTTGCTATTGCAACTCCTATAATAATTTTTACACAGCGGCTGCACAGCAAATTAATTTTCCTAAGGCATTGCAGTCGAACTTAGCACCACGATATTTGTGTGCTGCCTTACACCCTGCACCTCGTGCCCAGCGAGCACGGCGCTGCGCTGGCACACAACATGAAGAAGGGACTCTGCCATGCACTGGACTTAGCTCCTTGTTCTCCTTGCCAGGCCTGTGTGGAATAAATAACTTGGCTCAAAGGCAGCTTGCAGAAGTTTGTTGTTTCTAACAGGCATTATCTGTTCTGCAGCACAACCACAACAAACCAGTGCTGGTGGGTACGGACACGGAGAATTGGGCCTGAAGGAGGACCTTGGTCAAGGAACACAGCAGCCACTGGATTGAGGGACTATGGACAGCTGTGGAATTATCCCCACTGGCTTCAGCCACTCTGTGCTTTTAGGAGCAGCCTATAACCAGAGAAAAGGTGCAGTGGGTGGTCCAGAAGTCCGGGTGCTGTGTGGGGGCTTGGAAAATCTCCATTCAGTTCTCCCCTTTAGCACATTCTGTGTGACTTCTGTCCAAAAGCTTTGAAGTGTGTGAGTGCCCACAAACGTATGGGACTCTGTGCCTCAGTTCTCTACCTGTAAAGTCAATAAATCAAACTTGCCCTACATCTGAAGGGTTTGGGGAAATAAATATACTGACAACCATGAGCTCCCATGGATCCTCACATGACCACTGGTGACTGGGGAATTACAGGTCACCAACACTACCAGTGACAGAAAATGTCCACCCAGTCCCTGTTACTCAGACACGGAGTTTGTGCCCTGAGGCCTGAAGATTTCTGCATGTTTCAAAAATTGTGAGGGTTTTTTTCTCCCCTCTTAACACCATTGCTGATGATTCAAAGAGTATCAGACATGACATCATAGATAATGAAAATTTCTTCAGAAATACATCAAGTTTGGAGTTAATTTGGTCTCAGATCTCAGGAGCCTGAATCTATTTAGTAAAACTTTAAAGATAAAATTCTCGAGTCCCTACGATTTCATTGTGCCTCACCTGTAACATCAACATTTCCAATATTATACATTTTGGTGAAAAAAACATGCCTCTTTCCACAGGCATTACTTAATTGTAATGTCTATTTATTTGGTATTTCTTTCTGTTTTCCTGCGTTGCTGTAAAAGTGTAAATCCTACTTGAAAAATCTCCTTTTACAGGTTAAAAATCTCCAAAGGCTTATAAGCTGATGTGAAAGATTGACTTAATTGAGCAGTATATTTTTGATTTACTAAAGAAACCTTAATCCTTTGACTAAACTGATGTATAGATTTTAGAGAGATTAGCAAATCTAAAATGCATTAAATTCCAGGGCAATAAAACCATCTGACTGTACGAAAAGACATAAATGCAACACACAGCTTGTGTTGCCAGTTACTATAGGGTCTTTATCTTTGGGTTATCAATTAAATTCCTGATGCAGTTGTTATGATCATATGTTGCAGTAAAAGTATTTCCAGAAATGACCATAAACCCACAGACCTCAGTACAGGAAACCCGTTGTCCAAGCCATGGACCCACACAGAGAGTGCCCCTTCCTGCAAAATCCCCACCAGGAGTTATAAGTGAGCAAAAGACAAAAGAAGCAACTCATTAAAAATTTCACAGGGTACATTACCAGCACCAAATTTTGCCTGTGCCACTACCAAGCCACGGGGAACAGCAGCTTTAATTAAAAGTTATGCTCAAGTGGGGATGGAAATGGCAGCAAGGCCCAGGAAAACTGGAGGGCTGCCAGCTTTCCAGAGGTCAGGAACACGTGGGGAACCTGTGTTTTAGTTTCCAGCTAAAATCACGAGAGCAACTGGAGGCTTTCTGAAGGCTTGAGAGCAAAGCCTGCGAGAGGAGCAGCAGCCCCTGTGAACAGGAGCCCTGGGATGAGCACACTGCTGAGTACAGGGTTCCTCGGATCCCATGGTAATGGAAGCCACACAAATACCTCAAATAAGTGCAGTCCAAGAGCCAGATAACATCTCCAACTATGAAGCTCCCCAAAACACCAAATAACTTCCCCTGTGGTTATTTTTTAAAGGGGTTTTTTTGCATCTGGAGCTGACTGATTTAATCATCATTCCCTGCTGTGGCAATGGCTAGGAAAACTAGGACTCAGGGACCAAAAACTGATTCCCCGAGGCTGCCAGTTCAAAAGCAGGTATAGATACGACACATGAGGTACAATATTCAGTAGATCCACCATGTTACCTTCAGCAAAAAAAAAAATCAGTGTGGAGGAAGCTTTCCAGAAGAAAGCTCTGGCAGGTAGAGCTGCATTCCCGGTGCTGGGGTGGCTGACGCCAGGACACCTCATGCTGGGAAGCAGTGCTGCTTGGAGGGTAAAGCACAGGCCAACGCTCCTCCACTTTCCGTGTGTCCGTGGGACTTTCAAGCCTGTTTCCTCCTCTCCTGTCTCATGGTCACTTGGTTTCTCCAAAGTAGGAGCTGTCACTACACACATGCAAGGGCCCAGCACTAAGAATTCCTAATGCCAGCGAGGGCCCCTCCATTCCACTGGAATGTAAATAAACCCCAGCACTCCTCCTGGACCTCTGCAAGTTAAATAAAGCACTCACACAGCCCTACCACCAAAGCACGTGGAAAGGCAGTAAGGGATTGATTCCGGTTTGTCTTTGAACTTCCTGTACCCTCCTCATAACCTTCCAATCCCTTATTTATTTATTTTTTTAATCTTTTCACCAAAACCCACGTTAGAACATGGAAGAACCAGAAATGGGGCACTAAGGAAAAGCAAATGATTAGACTAAAAATATCCTTGCCAAACATGCAGAGAAATAAATAGGTGGAAAATAAGCCCAGCTCTCCTGAGGGCAGAGCAAAGCAGTGTATGCTGACGGGTCACAGGGATAGCTGCAGTAATTACATTTTACATTGCTTTAGGTTTCATTTATGCTGTCAAAACTGTTTTGTCACACTGGATTTTTTTTTAATGCATTTCAGATTTTGCTAATCTCTAGAAAATCTATATCAGTCTAATCAGAGGATTGGGAGGCTCCTTGCTGTATCAAAAATATACTGCTCCATTAAGTCAATCTTTCATACTGGCTTATAAGTCTTTGGAGATTTCCAATTTGTCAAAGGAAGGGATTGGGGTTTTTTCCTGTCCATGTAGTTAAGTTTTTCTAATGATGAATCTTGGAGAAAAAGAAAAAAGAAAGAAGGAAGAAAAGAAAATTAGTAGACTGAAAGCGATAATCATTAAAAAAGCCTGCATTGCCCAAAATTTAGCTCACGAGTGCCCGAAATCCCAAATACTTGCATGAAGATCAGCAAATAATAAGGAAACAGTTATCATGGACAAACTCTTGACTCGTCCCCTTACGCTGCACGAGACTCTCTCCATTTCCAGGCTCCTCTTGGCCTGTTCCTCCCTGCACTGCCATCTATCACAGACTGGCATCCAACTTCCAGCTCCCTCTGGCCAGGGAACAGCCCCGTGCTCCAAAGGAACCATTTCGTGCCTCCCTGCAAAGTGTTCCTCAAGCACAGGAGGGACTCACTGTAAACAAGAGAAATCCATTCCACTATCAGTTTTCAGATCCCTCCCTTCAAGCTCCCTTCTGCTCCAGCAGCTAGGGAACACTTGATGTTGTCAATGTTTATGGCCCCAGGCTGTAGGAGGGAACACCTGGCAGACCTGCGGAGTGAAGAGATGTGGGTTTGGAAAACAGCAGAGGATGGGTATCATCTCTTCCTCTTCAGTGTCCACCACCATCTCCCCAAAGGGCTCAGCCCACAGGAACAATTCCCAGTCCACTACATTCAAAATGAACCAGATTAGCAAAGACAGACTGAGCTGGGTCATGTGGATTGAGGCAGAGTTGGGATTGCTCACGTGAGCCACTGTCCTCCTCTGCGGTGGGATCAGCAGCTCCAGCAGAGAGGCACGATCAGAACCCGGGACAGGCTGTGAGCAGGAATCTCTGCTGCAGCCCAGCTGAACGAGGAGAGCAGCCTGGAGGCCAGGGATGCAGTACCAGCTCTGGGACAAACAGACACACAGTGTGTGCCACTCTTGGAGAGAGCCTCTGGGACAAAAGGAGGTGCACCTGTGTTCAAACAGAGGAACTCACACTGCCTTTTCTTGCCACAGTTGGTGACTTGCTCTCTTCTGGGGAGCAGCCAAAAACAACTCAGGGTTTTCCTGCTTTAGACATTATCTGAATTAGGCAGCATCATTCCTCTTCCAGGGAAGTTGCAAGAACTGGAGGGCAGTAGGTAAAAGACTGGGACTGGGAGAGGAGAAGGGAAAAGCAGTAAAAAAATGATCTTCCATAAGTTATATTAATACCGGAGACAAATGAATGTTTAGACTGTAGAAGTTTTTAAGGTATTTTCAGCTTTTCACTACTTCTGTATTCATTTTTCAGTATAAAATGCACAGCAAACTGAAACTTCACTTTATACTCTTTTTTTTTAATGTTAGTTTATTTCAGCTCCTAAAATAACACCTGTCATATGTACTTATTATTAACACAAATGGACTAGAATCTCTTTGGACTCACCTAGTAACGTGCTTCTAAAGCATCAAGAAAAATGGAAGCCTGATCTAGGGTTGTCTAATTGAATGTGAGCACAGAAAAGGAAAGAATGACAATACAATAGTGGAGCATCATACTTGGGAACAAACTTGGTTTGTCTGCCTTGAATTTACTTCTCATACCCCCAGACTCTTCTAAACAGAATTTCAGCTACAAAGTGCTTCAAAATCCAGCGTTGGTCAAGAATTACTAAAGTCGTGTGAAAACCAACAGGAGAATCCCCAGCTTTGTTATCAGGCCAAGTCCTCAAAGGACAAACAAGGGAAAACCAACCCAAGCTGTACAGCTAAAGGCACAGTTAGCATCACTGAGCAGAACTGAAATACTCCCAGCCACAGAGGGTGAAATATTAGCCTCTCAAACACTTCTTGCTAACCAAATCCATTGAAAGCAAAATGATTAAAGTCCACCTAGTGGATTTACAGGGCTTTGTGCTGATATGAGACCATTCACTCACGAGAGGCAGCCTTTTGACATGATTCAGTTGACTGCCCTTGGCATTTGACACACACCTAAGGAGTCTAAGTGGTTACTGCTATTAGCAAAGACTTGAAAAAAGACACTTGTCACATTAGGTCAGCTATCTCTTAACTCCATCCTGTGAAATGTCACCAGTACCCCCGGGTTCTCATTCCTTATCAGTCTTTGAGATATATGTAGGTATTGTTCTAAAGCAGCAAGAAACAGAGACAGAGAAACAAAGGAAAGTGTGAGTTGTTTATTGTCTCTTCCATAAATGACAAAGCAGTTCTTGAACCTTTAAGAAAAGGACAGACTTGATTGTTTTGTGCATTATGTTTTTATAGGCATTTTTACCCATGGCCGTTTCTGACCTGCAGCAAAGTCCCTGTTCAGTCTCTGCAAAGAGGGAGCTGAAGACTCCTCTGCAGTGGGTCTGGCACTGAAACCAAAGGGACAAGGTCCACAGACCTGCACCAGTGCCAAGGTGCTTAAACAGGCACAGGGGACACCTTTGCCACTCTCCCCTTGGTAGCATAAGGGGGTTTTGTCAGGCACAAGGAGTGAGCTGGGTGTAGGAAGCGCTGCTGGACTGGTGATGTTCTTCACACAGGTATAAACCAGTACTCTGGAAAAAGCCACAAAGTTGCCCTGACTCTGTTCCCCCCCAACCTGTTCCAACCAAATTCACTTTCTTTGAGCCTGTGAAGAATTTGTTCTATCTACACGGGTTATACACAGCACAGGCCAGATTTTAAACTACTGTTACCTTGCTCTGCTAATTCAGAGCCAAGGTGTTCAGCCCCTTGCAGAACCAAACTCTGAGAGAGAATTACAACCCGTGTGCTGAACCCCCACCAGAACAGTCACTACAGCAGTTGTTATCCATGTCAGACACTGATACCCTGCTCACAGACATGGCTACACTGAAAGGACATTTTGGGAATTGTGTATCATTTTAAGACACTGCAGAATCTCCCTTTTCTACTTCATTTAAGGCCCAGAAAACCTAAAGCGTTGAAATCCTACCTTGCCACAGGCTGAACCTCTAAATTGCAATGGGAGAAGGATGGAAGTGGGCAAAAAGGAAAGAAATACAGAGAAGGGAGACATAGATGAGAGTCTTTCATATCTCAGCTGGACAAGTTAGTGTTTGACAGCTTGAATTTATGTGAACATTAACAGAATTGATAAGTCAGGGTCTTGCTGACCTTGGTACTATTCCAGAAGTAATATTTTCACTAAGGTGAACTATTTCTGGACATTTCTCCGATGTACTGAACACAAACTTTTTTTTTCCTGACATTGGAGTGAACACAGCTCCTTGTTTCTGTTGTCTATTGAATGAGAACAATATATTCTTACTGCAGCCAAGGTCATCTAAATTCTTGCCCCTTGGCAGGGATTCACACTTTTCCTCCAAATGCTTTAACAAGCAGATCTTGCTTTTCTCTCCTTAAACAGGTTGCACCTACTCCACAGAGCTCAGCCAGCAAAGCCAGGCTTCTCAAAGGTGTGCGGCAGGAGCCTTGACTTTCCAATAAATCTCCCCTTTCTCTGGTTTATTCTGTTGTTTTCCTCAAGGATCACAGCTGTGGTGTCACTATTTATCAGTACTCCCAAGCAGCTTAAGCATTCCAAATACAAATCAGTTTTCTTGGGCTGTGAATGAGTTGCTCAAGCAGGGCAATAAAAGGGAGGGAGCTGAAACCAGGATTTCCTGAGGCACAGACTATCTCTTTCGCTTTGCAGTATTTTAATGAGTAAATGTTATTTGTCATCAGTATGACTGGCAGCTGGAAAGCACAGAGGCCTGAAACCCCAGGGGAAATAAGTGTCTTTCCCTTTCTGGGAAAGGGACACAGTCTTGGCCTGACCACGCTCCACTACTGACAATAAAAGCTCACAACATCCAGGAAAACGCAGTGAACGCAGCTTTCGCTGGTGTGAATCAGCACAGCTCCCTGGGCCTGCAGTGACACTGATTTATAGCAACTGAGGATGCAGGCAGCTAAATTCATTTCATGAACCACAAAACACATTGCATGCAATCATCTTAATCTATAACAACAAAACCTGTGTGCTCAAGAAAATTGCTTGATGATACCGCAGATATATACATTTATACAAGCTAATTAAGAGTTACTGAACATATCTTTAATTACTGGCAATACTCTGAATGGCCCATGGCCCACAAATGTATCTCTATCATAATCACACTCAACCCTTCTCCTCTTCAAAGTGTATCATAATTGTTTACTAATTAATCTTTAAGCTCTTGTACCACACAGCATGTTTAGCCTTCTATAAACACTGACTACACAGTTCTGGAGAAGAAAAGGAGAGGATGATGTGTTAGGAATTTACTACATTCGCTGAAAGACTCACTGCTTGGCATTTATTTTTGTTAACTTCTGTAGAATCCTGAGAGTCAACAGAGACCTATCTTAGTTCCATGATACAGATAAACATCCTGATTTACATTCAGGTTCTAGGCAGCACTTTACATGATACCTATAGTCACAGTCACTGTTTGCCTTGCTAGATTGCACTCAGGCAAAACACTCGGGGCTCATGCATCACCAAATCTTGCCTCTACTCAAAATAAATTGTACTGAAGTTCTCTTTCTTGAGTAGAGTCTCAAAACTCTGCTTGCATGATAAGCAGTGAGATCTTTACTGCAGACATTAATAGGAAACAGAGCAAGTCTTTAACGTGAAAGGTAACAATAGGTAACGTTACCTGGCATGTCCTTGTTTGGGGTAGGGCTGAAACAGCTGCAGCTGTTAAAGCTGGTCACTTCCAAGTTTTACACTGGCCTCTGGCTGAATTTTTCAGAGATAGCACTAAGTCATTTCTGTAAATAAGGATAGAGGATGGCCTGCCAGGTCAAATAACTCTAATATGGTCATGGTCAGAAATAACTCAAAATTGTGCAAAGAGAGTGATGCTCTTTCTGTGGAAATTTCAGTGTGGCTGAGTTACAAAAGACAATTACAGTTTGAAATTAAATTTTAGGGTGTCTAAGTTACACCTAGCCTACACCCCATCTTAAGTCAACATGTGGGATGGCAACATCACCAACTGACGTTAGGAAATGCTGGGATTCGTGCCATTTGGGCAAGTTCTGCTCAGCTGCGTGGATGGTTTTCACTAGGATTCATTTTATGAGAAGATCACTCACTTCCCCGACCCCACACTGCTGCACTAGGTATAGGCAGAAGGAAGTTTCATGTCTTTCTCCCTTATTCTGAGATTAGACACAAGAATCCTTTCTTGTACGTGAAACTCAGCAAATTTTAGGAGAAACAAGTCACAGTCCTCACTATTCTTGTCTTCATTGGAGACAGAACAAGGCAAAAGGACTGAAACCACATCAGCCAGACCAAGTTCTGGGCATTGCAGGAGTTACTCTACACAAGTAAGTCACAGTGTTGTGCAGTAACTAATAGAGTGGGGATTTATGAGACAAAAAGTAGACTGATTCTGACAGGAGGGAGAATTTTACTCCTATGAATAGGACTTTTCAAGGACATTCAGCTGCTTGGGCAGGTACGTGTCTCCATGCAGGCATGTACACAAGAAAAGAGAGGGGAAAGATTTCAGTAACCCAAGTGGAGCTTTGGGACTACATTGTGTTCATGTGTTGCTAAAGCTGATGATGTGCCAGTATGAACCAGCTCATCAGATGGGCACAGGCTCTCTCTGTTCTTTCCTAGGAAGGTGGCAGATAAAAGACAAGGCATTCAAGTAGCTGACAGGGTAACCTGTAAGTGCCTGTCCTGAGCAATCTACTTGTCAGCTTTCCTGGCTAAGAGAGGAGACGTGTGCCACAGCTGTCAGCTTTGTGTCATCTTTCCTCTCTGCCTTTCATCGTCCTTCATCCCATGAATGGAGGTTTTATTTGACTTTCTTTTTTTGGCCCAGCTCGCAGGAGCTCCTTTGTCCCACTGCCTTAATGGATCTTGCGAGTGTGCAAATCTGGCCAGTTCCAGGAATGGCTAAATGAGGAACAGGACCAAAGGCATAAGGAAACCATCATCATCATCATCATCATCCAACAGACACACTGAGGCCTGGAGGTGTAAATGCACAGGCTACCCTGGAGGTGAGTGAACACAGAGCCTGCCCTTTGGGCCACTACAACATGCTGGCAGCTGTCCACAAGCACTGCACAAAGGACAGGGCTTTCCTTTTTCCCTGCGAGTGATTCCACAAAACACTTCATCACTAGGGTAAATGCCTGTGAAAAAAAAGGGAATTTCGAAGCTGCTTTTCTCTAACAGTGCATCGATACCATCACAAATGAAAGTAGCTTCCAAGTCTGACCAGGAAAATCCCTGCACCTGATCCATTTCCACACTTCTCCCTGGCAGAAGCTGTCTAAGCCAGGCACTCCCTGCTGCTGGAGATGCATGCGGGTACAACAGGCACTTAAACATCCACCTTCCCATGGAGATAAAGGGCTCACTCCTCAACTCTCTTCCCCTCCACCACAATTACCTAACAGAAGGTGTAGGGATGTATTATGAAAGTCTCTGGCTTTGAACAGAAGCATCCATCTAGAACAATAATGATGTCTTCAGGCAAATCTCCTTGATTCCTCAGAATGGCCAGGACACATACAGGAAGGAGGCTGTGGAGCTCCTGTGCAAATTTAGAAGAGTCATGAAAGATCAAAGTAGCACTAGAGACTTGCAGGAGCACACGTTTAATTTTAGAAAAATAGCATAGCTATGATTGCAAGCCATGAGAGGAGAAGGAACATCTTCAGAAGCACAACTCGGGAAGCGTGGCACACCGGGAAAAATGAAACATCAGCAGCTGGCACCACAGCCCTGATAAGGGGCCAGGGGATTGCAGGCAGATGCATTTTATTGTCAAACAGATTCTAATGAAGTGTCTCAATTTAAGAACGTCAACAATATTCTACTTTGAGCAAGAATATTTCATCATTCCTGGATCAAAGGGGTTTTTGTCTGACCTTTTCATTCCCTTTCCTTTTAGAGACATAAACGATCAGATTTAAAGGTATATGAACTTTGACCCTTTACTCTGACTAGGAACTAGGAACTAAAAAGACCTAATGGTGAAAGTGGCCCTCCTGAGCACAGGGGTGGACCTGGTGGGATGTAGAGACTGCTCCCAACTGGCAGTACTCTTTGATTCTGTGAAAGTAAATGTCAAAGTAAATACTGAGATGCAGCTCTGGGTGAAAATTCCAATTTCTGCTCATCTCTCCTGCTGGTTTCTGGGAGGCAGAAGGTAAAAGCTCATTAACGTCTCCTCTCTTTTCAGATACCCACTTGCTAGATGACACTGACTTCAGTGTTCTGGTATTAAACAAGGAATTCTGAGCCTGTTCTGCTTTCAAATGTGGACCAACTGCCAGAACACAAAAAGGGGAACTGAGTGAAAGAAAGCATTTGCAATACCTTTGGAAGGACAAGCGTTCAGGTGGCGAGCAGCTCTCGGTTTTCAAGAGTTACTTGTCAAAGATGCAAGTCCCTGCATGCTCTGCTCTGGGCTTTTTTAACCTATCCATTAGAGAGATGGATTTTTAGATAACTACATGACATTTGCTGGGTTCATGCTGGTCATTCTGCCTGGGTGTTCCAGCCCTCCTCTCAGGCTGCCCCGGGACGTGCTGCCGCTGTGGCCAGGCCAGCTCTGCCGGGTTTGTCACAGAGACCTGCACAATCAGCATCACTCTCGGTACCTCCCAAACACCACTGCAGCCATCCCTGCCATTGGAAAATTTGGAAACAACACGGAAGTGAAGTTAAAAGAGCATTTTTCCCATCTTAGATATAATTATGATTCCTCTCTGCAAAACTTCCACTGCCTGATCACCTCACAAGCTTATCCAATCAGGGAAGTTAGGCACAGAGTCTGACCAGCAGAGCCCAAAAGTATTTATAGTCCCTGGAATTCCCTATGGAACTGACTGTCGCAGATTCATCCAGTGTCTTGGAGCAAGTCTGTTATCGGGCAGGTAAAGAAGCTCCTGAGTACAAACATTTTTTGAACTTCCTAAGTTTATAGGGGAAAAATGTTTGTGGGACCCTGCAGCAAGGGTTATTTTGGCTCTGGGTGGAGACAGATTCCAACTGAATGAAAAGCATATTGCAGTCGAGGGGTTTTTTACAGACAAAATATTGCTTGACAAAGTATAAATTATTGCTTTATTTATCAGAGTAAGATAATTCGAAGTCAAGAGAAAACAAAACTAGACTATTATAACTTCACTGTTTTTCACAGCTACCTGCTCCCTGTTTTAAACAATAAAAGCCATAGTTAGCCCATAACTGATAAATACAAAACATTCTTAAAAGGCAATATAATTCTACTTCATACATCATCATTACTTGGCAAGAAAACAAACAAATGCAGTGGGTTTTATCACAGCACTCGCACTTGATCAAGAGCACAATAATCTCATTCAAATCAACACCATAATTAGAAAGTAATTGCTGTATAATCAGACATCAAACAGACAAAATCACCCTGGGTGTTTCCAACAAAATCACTTGGTGTCAGTTCAGTTCCACTCCCTCTGGATGGTTTATTCACAAAGTGACAGTACTGAGACTTCCTGAAGCCCCTTCCTAATTCCTTCCCGACAGTAAGAGGGGAGATGCAGAAATGCAGCATCAGAGAGCTCTGTCCCAGGAGCTGGCATTGGTGCATGGGAGCATGGACCACAGCACATCCCTGATGTCTGCTCCAGTACCAAATCCAGGCAAACACCATTCCCAGTCTTTACTTCTGGACCTCATAACCCAGATTTAGAGATGGGCAGACAGCAGCACCAGACTGAGGCAGAAAAGAGCAGGTAATGACAGGAAAAAAGATCTAAGCCTTTTCCCACCTGGATGAGGGATATCCTCCTGCATTTCCAGGATGGAAGCTCAGGCTTCCACTGCGCCCTCAGTGCAGGACTCCGTGCAAGCAGGTTTTTTTATACACATGGCATGAAAAGGCTTTCCCACTCCCAACCTGGAAGCTCTTTCCTCAGTTTCCATCAGGCTGCTCTGAAAGGCAGGAATCCCTGGAGGTGCCAGTAGGAACTCCAGTTGATTGTTACACACAAAGGGACAGGACTATGTGGAAATTCTTTTGTACTGTGCATCAAATAGTCATGTAATAATTGTATCGTTTTCTCTGAAGAGCCTCAAAGCAAACGATTTCAAAGGCAGGAAGAAGCAAATACCTGGAGCTCTCTAATTACAGACTCCAAGATATGCACAGCAAAGTATTAAAATAAATGATATAGATGGATTATCAGAGAAGAGAGTGGGGCTGATAAGCCATATTTAGTATACTAATCCTGACTGTTTGTTTTGCATTCTTTGAGCCTTTTAAGATGACAGGTTCTGATCAACTGCTTCCCTTAGAGGTTGGCAGCTTTCCTGCTCTAGCAGTTAATTTCTGTTTGATGTTCTCAACTTTGTGTCAATGTACAAACTACTGTTAAGATATATAGCAGCGATTAAAATAATTCATCCATCTGGTTATAATTAAAGACCTAGTTAAACGTAATGACAAGTTGATGTAGCAAAGCCAGCTCTCATCTTTTAAAAGGGCTGTGTACATTCAGAAACTAATGCTGTAAATGGGTGACAGACTACTGCAATGTGCCCATTAAATTCAGGGGAATTAATTAAACTTGTTTCATAAAAAAGCCTTAATGACATTTACTGGCAAGACAAGTAAGGCAGAAATTGCAAGTATCCGTGATTGCTCCCTACGGAATCTCACTGCTTCCAGAAGGCCTCAGCAGACCCTCCAAGCACCACAGCAGACACTGGATTGAGGCAAAAAGGGGGTTATGAATTTGCTCTCCCAAAGGGGTTGTAACTGCAAATTTAAGCCTCTGCTGGCTGGGCCCCAACTAAGAACATAAACACGGGGAGGGTACAAACACAGTCCTGCCACTTCGGGCATCGCGAGCAGTGAGCTTTGAATGGGAAATGTTTGTGAGGATCAGAAAATACATCAGAACCGCAGAGACAGATAAAGATGCATTAATCCTGGGAAATAAAGCAAAGACATCCCCAAAAAGTTGGAACAGCTGGCATTCCTTATGGCTTTGCCTGCTGGCAACAGGAAGGATGTCCCACTTATTCAAAATATTGTATGTTGTGGCAGAAAAATCTCAGGGACTCCCATCACCTTATGTCAGATCCAGGATTTCTGTTGTGTTGAACAAGACCAGGATCAGCTTCAGAAGCTGAACTCTGTAAATAACTGATGCATTGTTTTGGATCTATCCAAGTGCCTTTCAAAAACTTCCAGTGAAGTAGAAAATTGTAATGACTTAATTTGGGTCCAAAGAAACATTAACTCGATCTGAAGGGATTACTTTATTTCAATATTGAAGTGTTTTAAAGAGGCAATTTTGAAACACAAAGCCCCTTGAATTGCTGGATTTCAAGATCTACCTGATTGGAAGGATATTTTTTTTAATAGAAGAACAATTTTGCAAAAGTGACATATATTTGTGAAACTATTATCATAACTATATCTGATTTTTTTCTGAAAAATCCTGTTATCACTGAAATCTGTCACCCAACCAGAGGCTTGGGAATATTTTTCAGGTTTTGACAGTCCCAAAGAGATCCGTGCCTGATTCCATTATTCCCTTTTCAAATAACTCTGCAAGTATAAAATGGTGCAGTCTCCACAGAAAACCAAGGCAGCAGAAGAATATAATCAAAATCTTCCTTATCTTGGCAATGTTATTTGAGCAGGTGTGTGCAGTGAAGCCTCCCCTGATTCCCACCTTCCATTCCAGTTCCAGGTGTAAAACAAGATATCGCTGAAAATTTCATTGGTTAAAAGCTTTTTCCTCTTTTGTCCTCCTTGCAATTAAAATAGAGAAATCCACACATAAAGCTCAACTTCCAGCCTGTGCCTTGACTATCTGCCCTTTAAATATTCTGTGTTATTTTCCTGGTTGATTAATCCACAATACCTACCTGATAAAGCCACAATGCAGAGTGGAAATGCTGATATTTCCACATCACAACAATAAGCTGCTGAATTTACTCTCCATTGGCTTTAAAGTCTTTTGCCAGCTGATTTTATTTTAGGACAAGACTCTCAAGCAAGTCTGAGGTTTGAGTTTGGGGTATTTTCTTTGCTGTACTCACATACTTTAACTCTTTTCTCTTTGACCAGCAGACTGTGAACAACTTTTTCCTGTGTCCAACCTGTGTCCCACTTTTTCTTCCTTAATAGATGTTGAAGTTTTCTTACTTTGAAGCACCTTTCATAACTCCTAGCAAAGTGCCTGGTACTGCACAATAAAACTGGCACACTCCAATCCTTTCCTCACTCAAACTCCCCTGTGGATCAGACACCACAATGACAGTTCTGCAGCGCACACGCCTCTGTTTCTACGTCTGGTCCAGGTCCAGGAGTAGTGTAACAAAGGCAGCTGTTAACAGTTCCAACTGGCCGAGGGAAAACCCAGAGAATAAGAAATCTCCTGAGAAGACCCAGAGCCATGAGATTTGCAGTCAGATAGCCAGCCCAACTCTCAGTGACCTCTCGGAGAGAACTGAAAACGTCTGGCCGCTTGTCAAAACTGAACATCCAACCCCGTTGCTGAAGGAAACCCATAGTAAGAGATAGCCAAAGCAATATCAAAGGCACAAAATCCATGAGATATAAGTAATGGAGTTGTTTTGGGAATAGCTTTTTCTGCACTGCACGCTCTGTACTGCTTCATAATTATCTGCAGACACTCCAGTTCCTGTTCTGCCCTAATCAGGATAACACAATCCTTACCGCCTTGAACACACAACCTCGGCATCCCCTTTCGAACATCTCTTGATGGGCTAAAACTGAGCCAAAATGTCAAAATACTACCAGAGAGACCAAAGGGAGAATTGCCAACTTTCAGACAGAGCAGTTCTTCCATCGATCACACTCTTGCCTCTCTCTACATTATAGTCACAACCTCCACCCCCCCAAATTATTTTGTACTAGTGAACATGAGCAAGGCTATCAAAATCTAGTTCCTAACCCTTCCAGACCAGTGGTTCATAGGCTGTGCTGGGTATAACCATTCCTAGCAGCATTTTAACCAGGAAGCCAACATATCCAGCCCCTGGCAATCACAGGGCACCTGGATTTGGGACCTAGAGGGACTCAGTCACTAGCACGGACAGGAGACCTGCATTCAGGGGACCCTCCAAACCCTACTTTCAGCCATGAATACAAACGCTCCGGGAACCTGACTTGCTTCAGCCATTCCAGGACCAGCTGGCTTTAATTTATCTCACTATTCAAAAATGAACCACTTGAATTTGTAATTTTTAGTCCAAACAAAAGGCTCTATATTTTGGGGCCAGTGTGGAGGGAGTAGGAGAAATCTGTCTCACCCTCAGCTACTGCAGAATTGACCAGCACAGAAGTCAGGCTTAAGGTTCAGCAGGAAAAAGGAAACCTCAGCTAAGAAGCAAGGCCAGAGTCCCCTGGAGTAGCCATTGTACAACCTCATTCCCTGGGTGAGAGGGTTCACCACAGGTTTCCATGGCAAGTCTTTCTCCATAGTTCTTTTTCCTGTTTCTCAGAGTCCAGCACTATTCTGCTTCAGATCAGCTGCTGTCTAAATTATCTTACTGAGATAATCTTAGGTTATTGCCTGGAACAACAAAGCAGATGGAATAATTTGATTTTTATTACAGCCAATAGAAACCAGTCATGAAGATTTATCAAATCTGAAGGGAAGAGGTATTTTTCAGACTTGCTGTAACTAAGTAGGACATACGGTGCCAGGACAACATGGAAATGTCTGCCATGCTCCTAGAAGTCAACTGAAGATGGAGACAGTGTGACCAGGCACTGCCAAGCAGCCAGGCTGACCGTTCAGCAGCCCTGGACAGACCTGTGGCCCCTCTCAGCACCCCCACCAAACAGCCCTTGCACCACCGAGGTGCCCCAGGACATGCACACTGGCACCCAGTGGATTCGTGGCCCACCCTTCCTCAGGGTGACACCAGGGAAGTGCCAGCTGAAGGGATTCACCAACACCTCCACCAGACCCTGCTGCCAAGGGACATTCAGCTGGACTTTTACCCTGACACCCTTCCTTTATGCAATTCTTATCTCTTTCTTCACAGGACCTCCTCATCAAAATCTCCTTGGCACAACCCAGGCTAGTCTTCCATCACGAGGGGCAGACCGAGCTGAATGTGGAGGCAATTTGTTCCTCGGAGCATGCATCATTCCTCCAGTCAACGCGTGCATCTGGCCAGGCTTCCTTGGACTGCTTTACAGAGCAGTGGACGCTGTCCAGAGCGCTCTGCTCAGTGTCCCTGACAAGATGGCCATCAAAGACTGGGTTAGGGGTCAGTCACCCAAAGCCATTAGCACTCCAAAGTGATTGATTATCATCATGTGTGGTCTCAATCAAGAGCCGGTAATGAGCTGCATTCATTAATCCCATTTATATGTTTGCATAGTCCAGTCTTGAATTTCAGAGAATAAAAAAGCTTCATACTGAGATCAGCACATTGCACTACCTGGCAAGGAGAAGGAAGTAACAGAGGGCATAAAGGATTTGCATATAATTCTGTATTTTTGAAATTACAGCCCAGGTATTTCTAAACGCCAAGCAGAGTGGCTCCACAGCATGGCCTGCACACCTCCCAGCAGCACCAAGCCATAAGCTTGCCTTCCACAGCTCTGTGCTGTAGTTCCATCTGTACTTACTGGATGTTTTCCTTGCACTTTTAAAATAACTCTCAATGAGTATAGCTCTATCCAGTGTTACACCCACTCCAAGTTTCTGCTCCTGTTTAGACCATTATGGGTTCTCTACTACTTTGTGTTTGATAACCCCTTATTTTCTTCTTATCACCTCCATCAAAAACCTCATGTTCTGAATATGCCCCCGCCACCTTTGGCTGTCCTGTCTTCCTCAAGCCATTCCCCTGTGATAACCTTCAGCAGAGAGCCCCATCAGAAGTAACTTGACCCTGTTAAGTGAGGGTCCTATCCTCACATCCCATTTTGAGCAGGCCAGGCTTCCATCCTCTGCTGAGCCCTACACATGAGCCCAGGTTCCTTTCACTAGCATTAAAGCCACGTTTTCCTGCTTCCTCTCCCCAAAGGTTCCCTCAAGGAATTATAAAACTAAAAGGTGAAATTCTGTCTCTGTTGAAGCCAATGGGAATGTTGCCATTGATTTTAACAAGGCCAGGACTGACCTCCGCACTCGGAGCTCCAGCACAAGGCTCTGTGCTTCACACAGAATGATGAGGGGGTTTTCAGCTTCACCACTTCTGAAAATACTCTGGAATGTCAGTGAGGACTTCAACGCATTTAACTCTGTCAGAAGACTTTCATATTGATAAACTCACTGACCAGAACAGCACAAACATGCCAGAACACAAATCCTTTGCAAAATACACTAAATTTGAACCAGCTCAACCTTAAGAAGAAACCATTTATTTTAAAACATGTTGGAAAGTGCACTCACCTTAGGTAGCTCAAGGAATCAGCTAATTGCATGCTTGGATGTCCAGCAGCTGTCACCACTTTTCCCAGCATAAATTCAGTACACGATGTAAAAAATAAAGTTCTTTCAAAAAGTTAAGAGGGGTTTGTTGGGTTTTTTTTAGAAGGGTGTTACTTGGTTAAAAATAGATTTGAATAATAAATGCCTCTAAGTGTTCCCAGGTCCCTTTTTTGTAGAAATGCTTTTAGCATTTCATGTGGGGAAAAAAATATGTACCAGTGAGACGTGAGACGTAATGATATTTATCCACTCTAATGCAAAAGAACAGCAAATATGTTAAAGGTAACCAGCACGTAATTGTGTAAGCAATTCAAAAACTTTACAGTTATGCACTGAAACCTAAAACAAACACGGTAAAGGTGACACTGACTGCACAGTAAACTTAAACACCTTTCTTTTTCTTTTGCAAACCCCTAAAGCCCAGTGCACAGGTTCTCCTTCCATGTGATGCCACACATTGCTGGTGCTCTCTGCTGCAATGCCCTGCTGGAAATAATCAGGTAGGGTAGGCAAATTCCATGGCCAGCACTTAATATCCTTATTTCACACCCATAATCCACAACAAGGAATTCTTTATTTCTTCAAAGGAAAGACCACCTCTGCTGAACACTCCTTGACTGGCAGCAGAAAGCCAGGAGATGCCTGGGTTATGCCCGAAGGAAGCCAGGATGAAAAAGCACTCAGACGGCCCTGCAAAGCACCGTCCTGGTGGTAGAAGGAGCAAGAGAAATCCTGGAAATGCCACTTCCAATGATCTCTAGAAAGGCAGGATCAGGCAGAGAGATATCATCCCCGGAGCTTCTCGTAGGACAGAAAAGAAATTGGAAAGATGCAGAGTTGTAGAATAAAACTACCAATTGGAAATAAAATGAGACAGTAGGGAAGAGGCAATTGCGTTTGCTCCATAGGGAGACAATGGCAAAGGACACAGAACTGCTCTCCTCAGGAGTCTTTTTCACTGGAATTCAGTGATTCAGGAAGTCACTCAGTACAAGGTTTTATAGACCAAGTTACCTACTTCTATGGATACACAGGGATAATTGGTCATTCTTTAGGATAAAACCCAACGGGTGACCAGCAGGCGTCAATGCTGACAAGCAGCTGTGCCTCCAAAGCCACCTTCTCAATGAAAGAGATAAAAACTGAGAGCTGAGCTCAGCCTTGGTGTTCGTGAGAGGCCAAACAGGGTGGAGTGAACACTGCAGTCCCAGGTGTGCACCAGGCCACCCCTGGCTCTTTGACTTCAGGCAAGCTGTCTTCTCCTCCCTCCTGCTTCTCCTGGGTTAAACTGCACAAACAGGACTAGCCTTGCTCTCTGGCCACAGCCCTCTAAACTCAGTTTTAGAGGCAGTTACTGGGAAAACAGTGAGGGAGCTCTGTTGGTATTGCTCAAAGAGGGTTTTGCCTTTTTCTTCTCTGACCATTTTGGTTTCATGCATGAGTTTAATAGGTGCGTGTGAGCACACAAAGAAACAAGTGTTTCTAAACATACATCCGTATTTCATTAACTCAGAGGGACCAAAGGAACTGTGCCCTCCCCCTCAGCTCACACAGGAGCTGCTGATTACAATAGAAATACGTAGCAGATCCCATGACTCCAGAGCTTCTGTCAGTGTGCACCTTCTGTCTGCTGGTGACCTTCCGTCACTTGGGAACGGACCTGCAAGGCCTCAGGTTACAGCTTTATACAGATTAGAATAAAATTTACTCTGACTTTTAACATTTAAGAGCTGTACTGGCTTAGTGCTTCATTTATTGGCGAGTGAGCAAACAAAGAGAAGGACAAAAATTCACAGACAACCCTTCTTCAGACACAGGAAGAAGAAAGTGTTACTAAAACCCCATTCAAACAAAAGGTCCTAACTGCAGCACTACAGCAGTTTAGTGGGTGACTCCAGGTGAGAACTCACACTTGCTGGCTCATGTCCGGAAAAATATCTCTCACATGCACAGCCTAAGTACAATCCTGAAAAACTCACATGGAGAGGCTGCACGAGCTCCCAGTCACTTGGGAGAAGAGCACTTTTCTCACTCCCATCACTGACTTTGGGATTCGTACAGCTGGTTTAAGTTTTAAAGACTCTCAACTGGCACTTACAGCAATGGAGAACCTCAGTCATACAGCACTCAGGGGTCACGGGGCAGCTTCAGCAAAGGGACAAATTCAGCACAGGAAGGTCGAGATCTCCTGTCTGGTGGTATTCTGTTGCTCTCATCTTTCTCAGCTCCCCACAACTTACTCCTCAGCCAACAGCTTTGGCAGTGGAAAGAGAGACCATCAGCTTCTAAATTCAAAGAAAGTTCAGCACAGAACACCAGAAAAAAAATCAGTTCTCAAGCTATGTAGTTTCAATGTTACCCTAAACCCACCAGTCTGCAGTTGAAAGGAATCTAATTAATTACAGAGGTGACTGAAAGGAAGTTTCTTTGTTGTTTCCAACTAATTTGGGTGGGTGTATGCTAAAACTTGAATGCTAATCAGCAAGCATCTTCCTGAAAGAAAGCCTTTGGTAATCATTTGCTGTGCTTTGGTTCCCATCACAAAGCAGGCTCAGGGCACAGGACCTGAATTCTCTCCCATCAAACCAAGCCTGAAGACTGCTCCAGCTGGGTCCACAGCACACCCACAATGAAACCCTGTGTCCCAAGGCTGGAACAAGTGTGCTACAACTTAAACACAACACAATCAAAAGGGCAAGAGCCTCCTCCTGATGCAAATTTACACAGTGATTTCTATGAGCCAAAGTCCTGGCATTCTATTTAATGCCTCATCCCTAGAAGTGTTCAAGGCCAGCTTGGATGGAGCTCTGAGCAGCCTGGTCTAGTGGGAGATGTCCCTGTCCACAACAAGGCAGGTGGAACTGAGTGATCTTGAAAGTCCCTTCCAACCCAAACTGCTTTGATTCCATGCTTTAGGTTTTTCTTCTTTAAAAGAGTCTTATAACAGGTTCTGCTGGTGTCCAACCAAGACAATCTGTGCAAGCTTACATTCTGCAAAGCTGAGAAGATGGAAATCTATAAATATCATTATTTTGATACATACTCATCTATCTCATCTTCTAAAAAAAAATAGCCAGCAATCTTGCGTTTCTGAAAGCTCAGAGATACAAGAAAATGAAACCTAAATGAAGGTCCTGAGTTGCCGATACTGTAAAGGGGTTCCTACAACTTGTACTGCTGTTCATCAGGGTTCAAAAAATTCCAGCCGGACATGAGGTGGAAATGAGTCTTATGTCATTTCCAGAATTCACAGGCCCTACAAAATTTATAATGCTGCAATTAAAAACCAGAAAGAAAAATATTTTGGTTAATAGTAAAATTATACAAAAGCACAAGGCTCCCTAGTTAAACACTGATCTTCCAAGTCCTGACTAAAAGATGTTGGAAATCTATGGCATACAGAAATTCTAGATAGAGACTCGTGATTTTGAAGCAATTTTCATTCCCCAATGGAATTCATTTTTGTTTAAAGTATTCACTAAACAACATTTCCTGTAAAAATTAAATGTTAATATAAAACATTTAGTATCCTTAAAAACATGGAAGGATGTTACTTTTTTGTCCTTTCTTATTGTTCAAAATCACGTCTAATCACTGGTGCTGATTAGATCTTTTCCGGGTTTCTTCTTCAGCTTTTTCTTACTTTGTTTAGGGGGCTTTTTGTTGTCTTTTTTTAAAGTTTTCTAGACTTCCTTTCATCCTTTGCAACTTCTTAACACCCTTGTTCTATTGCATCCATGATCAATAAAGGACAAAGAAGTAGAACAAAAATATCAAAAGTCCAAAAGATTAACATCTCTATTTTAAATGAAAAAGCAAGAAAAGTGATGTTTGTGATCTAGTTATAAAAGTTGTCTTTCATCACAAGCATTTTCAGTGGGAGATGTGAACAAGATATACTGCCAACATCTAAATTGATGTAACTTTATTGAACTGGCTTTGTCTAACTTTAGTCAACATAATGCTTAATAGATGAGAATAAATAGTTTGTGCAAGAATTATAGCTATCACTGGAATCAAATTAGAGCTAATAATAATTATAATAACAATAATAACAATGCTTGTTTATATAAGGCGTTTCCACAGACTTTTTTACCAGTTAAATATTCCCCAGACCTAAAAAGTGTAGATTAAATTAAGCTTTTTGTACTCTTTGATGACACATATCCCTGAAGAAACATCTAAACTGAACTGCTAAGAATTTGGAGAAGAAAGTTGTAGCAGGGCATTGACCTCATATGAAAACAGAGAAGTAAAACATAAGGATCATGTTTACTCTGTATGAGTTTCCTGTCAACACTGTTTATTATTGAGCAATAAACACACTTGGACTGTAGAGATATATCTTTAGAAGAGGTATTAAGAATCAAACAGTTTCTGTAAATCTTCTGAGTGGTATTAACATTCAGATTTAAACAAGGTTTCATACATAACACGCATTTGATCATTTAACAGGTCCATGTCTAAAATATTTCTGGCTGCAGATGTCCCGTTAGTATCTGATTCTTCCACTTGGCTTGGCCAAAATGCTGAGATTTAGCCTTATTTTAACTAAACATATCCTAAGTTATTTTTATATGTGTCTCTTGGGCCTCAATTTCACTGAGGCAAATTTCTGCTGTGGTGATGGATTGTAAATGTTCCTTTCTTCCATTTCCCCTCATTTATCCCACTTTGTGGCATTATCTGATAAAAATGCTGAGGACGCCCTCCCTCCCTCATGCAAAATATAAATAGATGGGACGTGAAGAAAAGGCACCCCCACATCACTGTCCCAGCACTGGCTGGAGTCCTGAGGGTGATTTACAGCACCAGGCTGGTGACACTGAGCTAGTTAGGATGACAGAGCTTTGCTTCTTCAGCATAAAGTAAAACCCCTCAAAACCTCCTCCTTTAGCATCAGCACATATGGATGATGTCCCAGAGCCTGGAGCAGGGATGATCTGAGGAGTATTTCTCCAGGTTACTCATTCTGGTTGCTTAGGGTCACTCAAAAACCAAAATGTTTCTGTTTGCTTGTCAAAAAGTAAATATGGGAGAAAATGCATTTCAGACTGAAAGAAATGTTTCATTACATTCACAAATGGCAAGTGGGTTTTTTCCATTTGAGGGCACTTCTTTACTTTTAGAATTTTTTGTTTTATTAAGTTTTATTGAACCTGATCTTGGAAGCCCATTTCAAAACAAAGCCTAAACCTTTCGTGCAAAATGCACTGAAGTGACAGCTCTCACTTCACTCATTTTTTCCAGGGTGTCAAAGCTGGGCTGAAATGGTTTGCCAAGTTTGACTGCAAACAGTTTCTGTTGAACTGAGTCTGATTTTTCAGCAAATAAACCTGAGGAGCGACTATTTGTTTTATCTATCTGTGAAAATAATATTGGCAATTCCAATATTGATGCAAGGACACGAGGGACCAACCCTGCTCTGCCAAGAACCTTGGCAGTGCGGATGGGTGTTAATGAGAGGCCTAAATGCTAATTAACCCCTCCATGGTGGTGTGTCTGTGCTTGTCCCCACAGCCTGTGCCCCAGCCCGGGGCTGGGCAGCCCATCCTGCCCAGCTCTGATTTCCATCCGTAGGGAGCCTGGCTCTGGCTCTCTCTGTCTGCGACAACTCTCGGTTACAGTGCCCAGATAGCCCCGAAGTGGCCCTTCAAAGCAGCTACACATGTAAGAATAGTATCCAGCAAGTGTGTGAATACAGCCAACCTCCTCCCACTCCTCAGAAAGTCAATGTCCAGAGCAAACCCCTCCTCTGACTTGTCAACACGCGCTGCCTCACCGCTTGGCCTTTCGAGATTCCAGGCCGGACGGAAGGTGATGGGAATTGAACTTCGGCTCTCAGGAGCACCTGGCTTTGTTATCTCTAAGGGCCCAGGAAGATTTCAGGCACTATCAGTCCATGCCATGTCCTGACACTTGACTCACAAAGTGGCACTGGTGTTGGCTTACCTCCAGGCTGCAGATAGCGACTGTCAGCAGCGAGGTGAAAATGAATGGGAGTGGAACAGAAGCAGAGATCCTACTGCTTCTTTTGGAAAAACACAGCATCTCAGATTGCTGAGGAGTCCTCTCTCTTCTGACTCTCTCTGAACATCAAGATCTTTGTTACAGAGAGCCCAGGAGGCTGAGTTCACACAGTCTTTTTTAGTGCATTATCTCCACTTCTGCAGTGGCCACAGGGAAATACTAAAAAACCTGATGGATGTCAGACCAAGACTCCAGGTGGATCCCAGAAACACAGCTATGACACAGATTCCAAGCACCACTGAAAGCAGGGAAGTTTCTCATTTTCCCCATGCAATTTGCCTCTTCTTCCAGAAGATAAGTATATTATTATGTGCAGATATATTCTGTATTTCCTATTCGGAACAAAGACGCTGAAAGCCCACAGCCCCAGACAACACACCAAGTCACAACCCACAATTTGATTTGAATGCACTTCAGCCAGAAGTTCGAGCCTGATGATAATAACCTGACATCTCTCTGGGAACAGATACCAGGCTGCAAAACTGATCTTCTCCCACTGTTGAGCCATGCCTGTGTTACGTGCATAAGACAGATGCAGGAATGCCCTAGGAAGGAGGCAGATACTGCTTTCAATGAGAAACCAGATAACAGTGAAGAAAGCAGCTGCTTTAGAGAAACTTGGGTGCTTCTAAAGCATTCAGAACTGCGGAGGCATTTAGTGTTTGCTCTTTTATCAGTGCAGCTGCAAGTGATAATTCAACCTCCAAGTGGTCTGTGCTTTTGTTCTGTTTGAATTGAAAAATGCCCAAACAAAAATCCCTGCATTGTATCGGGATTATATGCTTGAAAAGAACTGAACAAATTGCATTTAGAATGATCAAAATGATCCATTTTCCTTACCGTGTTGCTGGTAGACAAAGGTTGGTGTTTGAAAATCAAATTTTACCACTATCAATGTTACTGCCTGATGTGAGTGCAGTGATATAGCTTTATCAGGCAAATTCCAAGACAGATTTACCCAAAAGACAGTTATCTTTATTATCTTCCTCTTGCAAACAGCAGTTGCCAGTGTCACACACTGACACTCCACTAGACATCCTAAGCATCTTTATCATCTCAATATCCCAAAATAGAATGCCTTCTGTATACTGTGATGTCTCCACAAGAATACACTTGCAAATGCTATTTCTCCTGTGTAAAAACAATATAAAATAATAATAACCACTCTTCCAAACTACTGCACTATGAATGTTGCTTCCCTCACAGCCTCCCTTGTTTGAGACAGAGAATATGGCCCAGCTTCTTGTACAGTTAGGAACTTCACTCCCACTAAAAATCAAGCCTTTATCCTGGTTTGAATTAAGTCTCACCTTTTGTGAATGAGGTACCACTGTGTCTGCAGACAAGAGCTCTGCTGCTGCTGCTGCAGGAATCTCCAGCAGGACATGAGGTTGGTGCTGTACCCTGAGATGCAGTGATCTGAGCTCACTGCCCACCCCAACAAAACAGCACTGCCAGTGTTAGGGACCTGTATTTAGACAGGTATCTGAATCCATGGAGAGACTCAGCAGGAAAAACATACCAACAGACGTGCCTGCTGGATGCTCCCCGTTTCCCAAACAACACTTTCCCCCAACAGAAATGTTGATTTAAACCATTGATGCTAACGTGAGTGCAGGATAAGGTTATGTGATTCTTGGAGCCACCACGTCAGGTCATGAATGATGTAGTAATGAAAAGAAAATTCCATGCTCATTGCCCAGCAAATAAAGACAGGATTGTGAAACCTGCCGTGCTGAGCTCTGCTTGGTGTGGGCACAGATTTGCAGAAGAGGCCAGCACAGAGGATGGAGACTTTTGAACATCATCTCACAGTCATTTCTCTAAAATTTCTGAGAGCTAAGCACTGTGAAAAGGTGATTATGAATGCAAGCTCTGATATTTATACCCTGGTCCAAAATCCAGGCATGTTACCTGTCCACGGAACCTGATGTCCCCTTAAATTCTGCTGTGCCAACCATCCGTGTCCTGGGCCAGAAACTACCAAATGCCATTGGGAATTGCCCTGGGGTGGGATAACATCTGTTCCCCACAGGCTGGCAATCTCTGACTCTCCTAACCTCTACACAGAGATGGATCCAAAGAGGTTAAGAGAGAACCTCATCATAACCCCAGGATTTCCCTGCTGAGTTACTGTACTAAAATCTTCCTGTGGAAGAAGCAGTGACCCCAGGGGAACAAACAACATTTTCTGAGCCTCAGTTCCAGGGTACTGCACATCCAGAGTTTCCTCTGACTTGCTTAGAACTAAAGGTGCTCAATGGCTCCAGAAATCATAATAAAGGGTCACCTCCTATGTAGAGTTCAGATTATTTAGATTCTGCAATTGCTCATATTACCATGTCAAGAGGGGTTTTTTTCAGGACATCATTATCTCCAATTTCCTAGGCTTTCAATGTTTTTCCTAGGGATAATCCCCTACAATGTGGGGTTTTTTTCAATACATGCACTGAACAAAGTTCTTATACATGAAATGTAGAAGTTTTTATATAAACTTTCTAAAAAAACCTAAAAGCCTTCAGTTTCAATTTGGTCTTCAGAGAGGTGCAAAAGCTTTGGTGTATTTTTAAAAGCAGAGCATTAGAAAGGATTTTTTTCCCCTGTCTTAACTGACCCTGGAGTTCAACCTTAGCCAAGCTGATAGTTGAGAAAGTAAACTAATTACCATGTTATGTACAGAGCCTGCCCTGCCCCAGCATCACTGACCCAACATTGTCACACTGCACCTTCTTTTCCACACTTCTCAAAATTCATTTCAGTGAATCAGAGATGCTCCTGGATCATCCACTACCTTGGCATAGCAACCACCAGGAAAAGGCAGCTGTGCAGTGGTTTTAGAACATCCACTGTCTCTGCTAAACATGCATTTTCATGACAAAAGTCAAGAAATAAATAACAATTTCAAGAAGTTCCTGAAACCTCTATTTAAAGTGCCTTAAGTTGTAAGTTCAAGGAAGGCAATGCCTTTGTGACAGCACAGCTGTCGATTAAAAAGATTCCCAGGGCCTCCTGGTTAGTCTGACTCTTGGTCTTTAGAATTATATGAATATAGGCTTAAGACCACCCAAATTCTTTTTTTTTTTTTCTTTTTGAGAGGGGGAGAGAAAGAGAACATGCACACAAGCGGGTGAAAGAGACCATTACCCTCGTGTTGGCCAACTGTAGTTTTACAGTAACAAAGATCTGACAGGCAGCACTGACCTGTGACAGCAGCTGTATTTACACTAGAGCCTAGCAGGGAAAGCACACTGGAGGGGATGGTATATACACTGCAGGATGCAGTGGCCTTTGGAGAGCTGCTTTAACCCACATGTGCAAAATCCAGCTGCAGGAATTTAATTCCCTGCCAAAGCACCACCGCGGGTAACTGACTTTTGTCTCTTGCTTAGTGAGTAGGTGGCTGATTTTGCACCTAAATCTCACCTCTCTGCCAGGAAGCATTCCCACAGTAGTAGGACATGATGTTCTGGAGAGCCAGAGACAATCACGGTTATCTCCTATTTTATTAGGATCACCAGCATGACTGATGTGCTGTAGGAAACAGGATGACAGCAAACAAGCTAAGCAGCCTCTAGTCTGCAGGACAGGTTTAGAAAATAGGGGAAAATAAAAGCTTAAAATCCCCAATTCATTTTAAAAAAACAATAAACCTAAACAAAATTTAAACTATCTTTTCTCAGCAGAGAGGAAGGAGGTAGACATATTTCAACTACCACAGTTTAGCACCTTACTGAAGCTGATCTCCCTAGGCTCCCTGGCAGTCCATGGAGAGAGGAGGGGAGGCTTCTCCAAGGATGAGGCAGAACTGGAGCCCCCGGCTCTCCACTGATGATACAGCAGGGCAGAGACCCAAGACAAGCCCCGGAGATGCAAGGGCTGTGCCCCTCGTAGATCCGGGCTCAAAGAAACCCATTTGTACTGGGTCTCTTCAAACTGAAATTCATTACACAGCCTTTGGACAACATTTCTTTGTTTTCTAATTGATTCAGTCTTTCTTAGGCTGATCTCTAAAGACAGAGTTTAAACAAAGAGAAACAGAATCAAATACTTGCTTTTTCAGCACGGAAAAAGTAAAAAAATCATGAACATTGCTCTGTCTTGGGCTGTAGTTTTCCCATGCTGCTTCCACCTTTATTTATTGTGCATCCTTCACACCATGAGTTCTTGGATAACAAAGAAAACAGTCCATGTCTTCAAGAACAAAGACCGGCAGGAAAATCAAATTGAAAACGGCAATCACATTTGCAGCACTACAGGCAGCTAAAATAATCCACTTTGTTATTTATAGCACTTCAGGTAGCAAACAGCTCAGAGCCCTGTTATGCCAGCTCCCTGTGCATGGAAAGGAAGCAGCCATCACCAACACATGGGAAGCATAACTGGCCAGTATCTTCAGGTGCTGAAGCTTTTAAGCATGTTCACATGTTCCATTAATTCCTTTATTACCAGCTGCTTTTAATCCCCTGCCAAAAGCAGGTGCTTTATACTTCCCTGAATAACAGATGGAATATGGGGCTTGTGAATCGGGCTGCAAGAGTCAAGATATGAGGGGCAGATGGGACAGGTGGGTGGAGAAGGGAGCGAGGAAGAGAGGACAAAGTTCAAAGGCACAGGAAGATTAGGCATAAACTTGTCATGTACGAGGCTCCAGCAGACAGATCTCGGTAGCAGGAAATCCAAACCACGACATGTTTGGACATAAGTTTTCAGCAAGGGAAGTATTCCAGTCTGCAGGACCTGAGCAAAGGCATTGGTGCAGGCAGAGCAAGAATGTGCAGTGACCTCGGATCAAGTTTGTTCTCTGCCACAAGCGGGACGTGGCTCAGTCCCTGAGCCTGCAACTGCTTCAGCCCCACAGGAGCGAGACCACGCTGACACCGAGCTCCTGCCCACAGGTTTGAGTCAGCGAGGGCAGCATGGATGTACTCGGGGCACCTGAGATGTAGCCCGGTATCCTCACAAGCCTCTGGGAAAAGGAGAATTACTCCAAAACACTGCGAAAGCCTCTTCAAGAATTTGTGAGCCTTTTATTGCTTCTACCTGAGCCACTTCAGGCCAGGCCTGCACCAAGCTCTCACGTGTAGTACAAAGAATGATACAGAATTATAGAATGATTGGGGTTGGAACGGATTTTAACGATCATCTCATTCCAACACCCTGCCATGGGCAGGGACCCCTCCCACTAGACCAGGTTGCTCCAAGACCCATCCAACCTGGCCTACCCTGCTTCATCTTCTGCATCATTCATCCTGAAAAACCCATGGAAATATTTTCACTCAATCAACAATACACTTGTCCTGGTCTAGGTACTTATTGTATAACCAAACCTTGCACTTCTGATAAAATAAAACAGAAATGCAGTTCAGGGTGGCAGTGACGGCACGTGAGCTCAAGGGCCCGATTCTGATTTCACACACAGAATTAGCAAAATCCATCAATTAGCAACAGCCACTTCTCCCACCTATGTTCTCCTCATTTCTGAGGGGTTGGAAGGGAGCAAGACAACTTCAGCTGACCCAAGGACCCTCTGGAGCAGTCTTCCAGCAAGCCTCTCCTCCCTCTTCGCCTGGACAGACAGTGCCCACAGGCTGTAACCCCAGGAAGGGCTTAGAGAGGAGAGCAGGGAAACTGCTGCAGCTCAGGCACTGACGTAGGTAGACCCACCACCCCTGCTGCCAGAAAGAACCTTTCAGGGACTCCTTTCCACAATATTGGGAATTCCTGCAAAACTCCCATTTCTGACGTGCTGCTCTTATGTGAAATATCCGCAGTGTTTGCAAAGAAGTGATTATGAATGACTAACCAGCCGTGCATATATTTCAAGAAAACTTGGAAACAACCTTGTTATTTTTGGAAACACGGTCACTTGTTCAGGGCAAGCTGGCAAGGAAGAGTTACTGTGGAAGGTTACCTAAAGAACAGAGAGTCTGTAGTGCCACCTACTGCTTTACTCCGGATTGTAACATCAGATTTCAACATGCCTCAGGGACAAAAAGTGCCACCCTGCAGTAGCCCCAAGCTCACCCAGACCTGGCAACAACCCACACCAGATTCTTCCTCAGAACGTGCAAGAACACTGCCACAGAGAGATGCAAGAGCCAATCCTGCCTGGGAGCTTAGCTTTGCCATGAAGCACAAAGTATGGTAGCCCTTCAAAGAGCACTAAATTTTAATTACAATCATCCTTAGCATTTTTTTTATGCACGTGAGCAGCAAAGCTGATTTGGACTCAATGTCTCCTCAACTTCACCACAGATCAGCAACAGTAACTTCCAAAGATACTCCAAAAAATATTGCAAAGGAACATTGTATAAACGTGTAGTTAATTTCTTTTTTAAATATTTGAATTTTTTTCATAATTTAACTTTTTAATGTAATTATAAGCCTTCCTGCTACACAGGACGGAGAACAATTTCCTGGTCTTCAGTCTGCTGATCATTCAGTATTGTCTAAACCTTCACTAGGTTCACTAAATTTATTAAAAATATAAGAAGAAATCCAGTCCATCCTTGTGTGCTTATATTCAACTGCCCAGTCAAATATATGACTGTTCCCTGAGTACATCTCAATTTTCCTAGCCACAAATTCACAAAACACAGATGATTCCACAAAGAAAAACAGATACTGCTTTTGGATTATGAGTTCTAAACCAGAAAACAAAACATGTAAAAATATAAGGGGAAGGTTGCTTTTCTCCCCCAGCTACAGAGTATCAAAGAGCAGTAATTAGAATTTGCTACTCAGTACAACATATTATCAAAATCACCAAAGAGAACATATCCATTTATGCATAAATGTGGTCTGGATTATACAGGCAGCGTAGATGCTTGGTTGGATGTGTGTCTGGTCTGGTTTGTGTTTGGTTTGGAATCCGTTCACTTAGTCCTTAATTTGCCATTAAGGAACTGATAGAGCAAGTGTGCACATTAAACATTTAAATACGGATGCCTGGAGGCACAGAGAGCTAAACAACTGCAAGTGGTTATCGCTGAAAGTTTAAACAAGTGATTTTCCTTCCTCTGCAGAGATGGGGTTAAAGGTTGGACCAGACGACCTCCAGAGATCCCCTCCAACCTAAACTCTTCTATCATTCAAGCACATGCGATGCAGGAAGAGACAGCCAAGAAGGAAGGGCAATGTCAAGTGTAATGCTCAGGAACATCACTTCCCATTTAAACCAGGACTGGACAAAGTTCCTACATCCAGCTCCTGGGACACTTCAGTCCACATCTTCAAAAGGATTTAGGTGAGACACTGCCCTGACACCAGCAGGACTTGAGCTCCTTCATGCCCAGGATCTTGTGGAAGGTTGTAGAAGGTTCCAGACTACAGACTTTTGAGAAAGCTTGGAGACACCAAGTTCTCCACAGTCTCAGCACCATTAATTGAAGGGTTCTCAGTCATCTGGAACATAAAACAGCACAAATGACATAGTCCTGAGATGTCTGGAAAGCCTGTGGCCACCACACTACACTGGCCACTGAAGAAGGGCTAAAACCACCAGAGGGGATTTAAACAGCTGCTTTACAAAAACTCCCCAGTTATGTTTGATTATGCTGTATCTCTATAAAAACCTGACCTGAATCCCTCTTGTGCCAAATGCCAAAGTCCTTCTACACAGAATAAAGGGATTTCATCCCATGGCTGATAAGTAGTTTTCTCCATTTGCCTTAGCTAAAAAAAAATTCATCATAGATCTTAATACACATTGAATACTGTCACAGTATTTAGAGCAACGTTTCTGGTAGAATATAGCATAAGAAAAATATATCACACTTTGTAGTCTGTTCTTCAAAAAAACTCCTATAATTTGGCCTGTCTTATAAGGAAAAATTTTAAAAATAAGGAAAAAAAAAAGGGAAAAGCTGGCTTCAGCAGTGCAAAGCTTTTGGTGGTGTCCCAGTGTGATGCAGCTTACAATGGAAAGTGAAGAGTGTGGGATCTTTACAACAAAAGACTTGGAACAAAATACATTAACTGTAATGGAAGGAAGACAGCATAAAAAATCATCAGGAACATTTCCCCCGTAGTTCTGGGCTCCCCAGTACACAAAAGCCCCATGGATTTACTGCTGGGAGACCAACGGAGTGCCACAAGGATGATTAAGGCACTGCAGCATCTCTCCCATGAGGAGAGACAAGGAGAACTGGGCTGCTCAGCCTAGAAAAGAGGGTTCAGGGAGATCCTATCACCTGGTACAAATACCTGTTGGGAGAGCACCAAGGAGAGGGAGCCAGCGTCTCCTCACAGCACAAGAGGAAGCAGGCACAAACCAAAACACAGGAAGCTTCATCTGACCATAGGAAAAATACTTTTTTTTTTATTGTGAGAGTGGTCAAAATTTAGGCTAGGTTGTCCAGAGAGGTTGTGGACTAGAAATCCCAAACTCCTCAGCTTTACTTGGTTCTTTTTAAAAATGCTGATAGAGATCAAATTCTATTCCATTAGGTCATGTCAGAATCCTTATGTTGGAATAAAAAGCAACAAAAATGCAAAACTGCAGACCAGGTGTAATATACACTGAAGTATCAAGACTCTTTCTTCTACTTAAATTTTTCTTTCCTTGATCCCTTAGTACATGTAGGAGACATTTTAAGAGGAGCATTCAGACTGACTAATCCCCGACTAAAATGTTGCATTAACTGGACTTCACCTCCTTCAACATCAGGTACCCACACAAATGGATGTTGTGGAGCAAAGACCTGGGTTTTACCTCTCTGTTTGAATCAGAAGGAATAAGACAACTCTTTTTTGCTTCTTGTTAGCATTGAATGCAAGGGCTACAATTGGGTGTGAACAAATACAGATACAAAGTCTGAAAATACTGACATGAACTCCTCAGTTGGATTCCATTTGTATCATTCTTTTGTGCAACATGCCTGAATTTCAGAGCAAAACTTCCAGAATAGAAGATAAAATACATGTCAAGCTGTCTTGTTTCAACACAGGAACTAGCTCTGCATCTATTTAAGGAATTGGCAGGATACATTAATTATGTCCCCAAGAACAAGGTTTGGCCAACTATCTTTAGTGGCTCTGTGTAACTAAGCTTTAAATAAGTGCACGGAATGGAGGCAACAGTGTGCACAGGCAGCAAGTGGCACTTAAAAAGCACAGGCTCGCTCCACAGTCCTGAGCAAACAGCCATGGTTTCCGTGGTGGTTGTAAGGAATTTGCTTTGAATCTGCATTAAATAGCCAAATTTTCTACATCCTGTTTGATGCATTTCGAAAACATCTGTTTTGATTAACTTGAAATCAGTGCGGCACATTAACATCTCAGAGGAAATTAGGTTCATTTAATATGGATTTTAAGGCTGTGGTCCCCTTGCTCTGGTGATATCAGGAAGGGCTTTATATGCAGAGGTTGTGCTTCTGCCATGCCCAGCACTCTGAGCACCGAGTAGGATACCTGGAGCCCAGGTGTGCCTCAACTGACTTCCCTGGGTGATGGGGAATAACTCAAGGGAGGAATTGGCCAGATGAGAATTAAATCCTGTGGGATCCAAATTCTAAATGGAACCCTAAGGGGTGTGTTGCCCCTTGTCTGGTTTCCCCTACAAAGACAAAAACCAGCAGGAGCTGTTTTCACAAGCTTGTTTTGGTTTCAAGCACTGAAGGCAAGGGGTGACACCAGACGATTCTGAGAGGAAAGGAAACCAGTTGAAGCGACATCCCACAATTCTTGTGGGTAAGAATCATTCCCAGAGTAAAACAGCTTTCCACATGCGTCTGTTGGGGTAAGACATGCGTCCTGTTTCAGCAAGCTGAAAGGTGGGCTTTCTTCACAGAAAAGGTAATTTTCTTCTGGATAAGATAAAAAAAAGCCAAAGGCAGTAGTACACCCATTTGAAAAAGCCACTCCAGTATTACAGGTGTTGTAATTCAGCTGCCTCATGTTCCTGTGCTCCTGTATAAACAGTCATCTCTGGTTTGATGAAAGCTCTCAACTGGAAAAGAAAAAAGGAAAGAACAGCACAGGCACCTTGAGAATCTTCAAGTGTCACTCAGTATGGACGTCTGGTCAGGCAAACCTGCTCAATGGGACCACAGGGGCACCGAAACAGTAAAATCAAAATAATACAGAAATAACCAGGATTAGAATTTATGGAAAACCTTCAGAAGGTTGTGACTGAAATATTTGAAATTACAGCATTAGGAGTACTGCAGGCACAGCTTGGAAGGGAGGATCCAAAGAAAATGCCTCAGGTCTGTTTGTAGCTAAAGTCCATTTTGATCCCACATTATCTCAACCACTCTCATTTTTATATATCAGATGTTATCAGCTTCCCACAGCTAAGATTTTCAAAGCAGATTAAAGATACAAATTATTTTCAATAAATTTTGGGTAACAAAGCTCTTGAAAAATCTTTCCTGTGCCCATTCAGCCTTCCAAGACAAGGACTGCTCCAATTGTGTATTTCTTCACATAGGATCCAACTCAGGACTGGGAGGTCGCACATGTGGCTGCAGGAATAATGGCTGGTCCGAGTTCTCTGATGAGACTTAGCAGTTGGTGAAGTTTCCAGGCTTTGAGCTTCTTCCTGTGGCAGTCAAAGTAAGGCAATTTTGCAGACCTTAGTGTCATATTTCCCTGCTCCTTTCAAAAAACCATCTAGTTTTCAACACAGCTCTAATGATAACTTCACAAAATTCTGTGGTTTTGCTTTGTAGATCATTTAAGTATTTTCTCTCATGTTGCTCCACAGTTCTACTGTGTCAGCTCCAAATGAATCAAAGAAATCTCAGAGCAAAAGCTGCTTGAAACTGGTAATGCTCTTCTGGATTCTCAGAGGTACCACCAATTTTGCCTGATGAGGTTCACTCGAAAGACTTCATTGACTTAAACAAATCTTTCAACATGCATGGCAAGAGTTTAAAGTTTCTAATGAACCATGAAACCAGGCAAGTTTCTAGGGCTTTTCGAGAATGCTTTCCTTAATTCTAGCTCCACATCACAATTTTGCCACCAATCTCACAATGCACAAGACCCGTGGGAGAATTGTACAAGCTGCTGAGGAAAGCTGTGACAACCAGATTAGAATATCCAGCAGGCCCGGAGGACTAGAAGTTATTCACCAGCTTGTAGGCCAGAGCTCCAAAGGCCAGTCAGAGAGCAAGGTAAGGGCCATCCAGAGCAACACTGCTCTCCTATAACAAACAGGAGCTAGTTTGGTTTTCTCTTTTTAAACAGGGTTTCACTGTAAAATGCTTCATCAATACTGACAACGATGCACGTTGATCCAGGATAAAACTTGTGGACACAGAGAAGGACTCCACTGCCAAGTATCCTCTGAAATGCTTCTGAAGCAGCTTTTAAGGTTGCTGTTTAAAGAAAGATTAGAAGCCACAGAAAACATTTGAGCTGCTGAAATCCAGGATCAGTGTTTTTCTCTGTCACAGTGTCCCTACACAAGATAGAGCACAGAGAACCTATCTCCCTATTTTCCAAGCAACTGAGACTTCCTAACTCATGGAAGTCATGGAAAGATAGAAGCTTTTAAGACTTCCCAGTGCTTAACTGCAGCAAGGATGAGGAACATGAATGCTTCGTGTACCTCACCAAGAAAGGGTAAAATTCAAAATAGTTCTCACCAGTGCTGTCCAAACATACAATCGGCCACTGGCCAACGCAGGCATTTGGAGTGAAGGTGGAGGCTTGACCAGCCTGAAGACAGCTTTGGATCACAGCTGTAGTCCATCCTAGAGGGATGCTAAGCATAAGCACGTTCATTTTGAAATCCAGAAAACGTACCAGCATTTGGCAGCGCTCTCTGAGCAAAAAAACCAATTATTTTTATTTCTAATTGCACTGAAGAATTCACATGTAGGTTCTCCACAGCAGAGCCTGGAGAGGCCTGTTTAGCAGCAGGCCTGCTGAAGGTCCGATATTCAGTCATAACTGCACAGAGTGCAAATACAAATTTGCTGCAGCTCCAAACAGTAATTGCATTTATCCTTTTGGTTACAGAAGCAGTAGAACCACCAAATTCCCGTTCCTCTTCACTAGTCAGCACTAACTGACCTTACAGTCCCTTTTACTTCAGTTTAAACACTGTCATCTGCATTTTCTTGTTTCTCAAAATCCTTCTGTATCTATATAAGAAAAGATACGTGAAAGGGAGAAGCCTTGTCTACTTTTTAACACATTAACTTTGAGGACAAAGATTAAAAACCTCTCGGTGACACAGACTGGAGTTAATTAGACAAAATATTCCGTGTGCATACTCTCCTCAAGCCAGCATCTGCAGCTCATATGTAATGCAAACCACGTTAAGAAGTTCTGTCCAGCCTGATTTCTGTACAGCTACCAAGGATTCTGACTGAATTTCACCAGACAGAAATGTGCAATTTTTCTGTCATTAGAGAGCACCCAGGGAAGTAGCACAACAAAATGCTTCCTGCTGCTGTTAAAGGCAGGAGGCTGATTTCAGCTCAGTCATCTGCTCTCACATTGAGTAATCCACAAATATTTGAGCTTTCTGGCAGCATAACCCCCCCACCACCACAGTAGCAGAGTCTTCTCCTCTAAATGTTCCAAGACATTTCCATGTTTGCCTTCTCAGGCTATTGATAGTAAACTGCTTAATAGGAAAGGGCATCTGTGATGCTTTTCCTGATTATCGATAACATCTAGAAGGCTTAAACATGGCCTTTCCTGCTTCAGATTTTAAAGGAGGTTAATTGAGATCAGATACTTAAAGCTGAACTTAATAGCAACAGACTAAGTGCACAGTCCAGACTATGGAAAGAAAACATGTTAAAAATATTTGCAATAGTTAAATATATCCAGATCAGACACACATGATAACTTACAAAGAGAACGAAGGACACTAAGCCATTCCTGGCTATCTGTAGAGTGCTCAAAGAAAACAGAGATGGAACTCCAGGAGACCAGAAAGCTGATTTTTAAGAGATAGGGAAGAGTTTGGGAACATTTAGTTCAGTCTGTAGACCTGAGTATAACCCTATGATACAAAAGAGAGAGTAAGAAATACCTTGGAAACATGCAACAGAATAAACAAAAATTTCACCTTCACAAGATGACTGGCTTAAAAACAAGAATCAGAAGGTTTAGAGAGTAGAGAGAGGGCAAAGAGGGAGACACGCTGCAGGATACCAAACTGGGGGGTGGAGAGAAGTCAATTATTTGTTCTCTTCCTCCCCCAAGGACAGGACAAGAGGAAAGGACTGCATTTTAAAAACAAAAGAAATTCAGTTGAGAGGTCAAAAAGATGTTTAGAAGTTGCATAATAGTTACTTGGAGAGACTGTGAAATCACCTGTCACAGATTTCTAGACCCTGTCAGAGTGGTTTTGGCTAATTATTTACTTGATTGCAGTTATGCCTTCCAGCCCCCACCATCTCCTCTTGCTCCTCTAGTCCCTGACATCCCATTTCATTCCTCCTTGTCTCACAATCTCTTCCTAGCACCACTTCTTCCCCCAGTGATGGGGAAAACAGACTTTAAAGAACTCTGCCTCAAGCGAGTGATGAATTAAGATAGAATTAGTGCCACTAATGAGAACATTTTTCAGCCTTTATTAGTCTAGTGGCTATGGTGACTTCTTGTGCTACAGTTATAGAGTTGTCTCCATTGCAGCACAGTCATGAACAACTTAAAAACACATCTTGGCTGAGATTTTCTAAGCATGAGGTAGAATTCCTAAAGACATCAATAGCTCCTGCATAGTGCAGCTTCCAAATTTTTTTCCAGTTTGGAAAAAGCATTGTGTCAGTGGAGAAATAAGCTGTGGTCCTCTAGTTAAAGCCTGTATGACAATAATGCATGTGCAGAAAGCAGCAGAATTACGATGAACCACTGGACTCTGGCATTTCTTTCCTCTGAGAGCTTCATAACTTCAATTCTGTATTACCATCAGCTTTTTCTCTGGGATCTATTTTACAAGGAACTTACCAACGGCATGTGTAACAAATGCTATCTATTGCATTTTATTATTCATCTTTTTCCACATATTGACATTTGAGATGTAACCAGGGACTCTGCACAGAATATGTCTGGCAGGAGTGGTGTGCACTGATTAATGTCCCCTCGGTGCTGATATGAAACACATGGGTTCTATTAGCAACGCGATGGATGAAATGATCCATTGGAAATTACTTACCTATTCCATGAACATGACTTACCAAAGCCAGGAATGTTCTAGAGATTAACTCTTACGAATGCATGTGAATTAAACCACCTCTTTCTGGGAAAAGGGGGAGCATTAGTAACCACCCATAGTCTGCAAGGGGTCAGCCCTAAAATCTTTGGAAGAGCTCTGACGGTACAGGAGCTATGTTATATATTCAGACAACAAGTAAATGAAAACAAAGGGCTGTTATTATTCCTTTGACAATTCGAAGTTATTTCTCCTTCAAGTTCAGGCTACAATTGAAAAAAGAATCCCTGTAGAAGTCCTTAGATATGTGCTTAATTCTATTAAAATCAACATCCCACCAAAATTGTTGAAGTTAAGCCTGTGCTTAAATATTTTTCTGAATCTGACTAGTGGGTACTTACTTGCCAGAGTTTTATTTTCTTTATTGATACAACATTAACTCAAAAATGCTGTGGACACATAAATATTAGCCAAAACTATTAACTTTTTCTGGATTTCTTGGCCTTTTAAAAAAATCTGGTCCAGCTAAAAGGCTGCCTTATCATTAAACCAACATATTAAATTTCTCTGACAGTAAAATCTATCTATAGACATACAGTAACAACAAATTAACCTCAATCTGACATGAATGAAAACAGTTTCTAAGTGGTTATAGTTCCTAAAACAGAATCTATATGCAATAAATATAATTATTTCACTGAAATTGTTAGCACATGTTTTTCTTTTGCAACAGACATGTTCGCTGTACCATCTTTGTTGTATTGATATGTTCTTTAGTAGCCCCTTCTGTGCCTTCATCCTTGATTTAAATTTATTGTGACACATTTTTAAACAATAGCAGGAAACCTCACTTATGACTTTAATTATAAAATGGTGTTATAAAATTATATCCACATTTTACTTTTGGCAGTTGGCAATCCTCATTTAACATAAATAACCCTTCTTGGCCTCAGCAGTTCTCTTTGGTTGATTTCAATGCTTACTGTATGTAATTGATATAAAAACACAAGGTTTAGGAAGCAGTTATTGGAACTTGTTAAAAGAAGTAGTCAAGTTCATAAACGCACTCATTTTGCTATGCTACATGCCAAGAGAATTAATAATGGACGTTTGGGAATAGGGGAGAAACTCTGGCTTTTTAAAGAAAGACTGATGTAACTACAGTATTCCACTCCTATGTTAATTGTTTGGCTCACAGACCCACGGCTTTGTTTCTCTTCCACCCACAGCTGCTTCCAATAATTTTCTAAAAACTGACACATCCATACACACACATCCACGTTAGACACAGACGTCCAGTTTGAGCTCCACATACGCACCAATACCCAAACAATTCTGTTGGTCTACATTAAAGGACAAGAGCAAATACGTTATCCTGGTGGCATAAATAAAGGGAAAAGACAGTCACATCAGAAGAGCCTGCTCCAGAAGACTGGAATTTAGCAGTACTAGGGACGAAGCTACTTTGAGTCACTTCCCAAAGCAGTTCACATGAAGGGGCTGATTTTCAGCTGAAGATCCCTGAATTTGCACAAAGGCGCCTTTGTCTTACCTTTGCGCACTGACAGCACTGGCACGTGAACATGCAGGAGTTACTTGTCTGCATGAGCAATTAACCCCAACCTTGAATCCTCCGATGCTCAGGGGTCACACAAGAGCAGGAAATGTCACCTGTACTTAATGCAGGGATAGACCAGCATTTGAAACACTGAAGCAACACCTTCTTAACTTCTACCTGACCATCACACAGCATCACTCACAGGATTAAAGTTAAACATGGTCTTAGAAGCATTGGATGAACAGGAGACAAAACCCAGCTCAATTCTCAACAGTGCTGGTCCATAGATTTCACTGAGCTGATGGTGCTACTAATGGTCCTTCCCTTCTGAGAACAAATTACTTGGGTTAGGGCCCACTCAAACTTTTTCCTTCTGCCATTTTAAGGACCCAACTTCAAAAATTCTCTCTTATTAAAGGTAATTTATGAGAAAGAATTCAAAAACATTGAGAATGTTATTCTTAAACTTCCATTTGGCTGGTTTACCTCATACCTCAAAAATCAGGTTAAGACACAAGAAGGAGACTTTGTTCTTTCTGCGTCAGGATCCACTGCCTCAGATCTTGAGGGAGGTGTCCTACAAGCCAAGTCACACAACAGGACAAAGCCATAGCACAGGTCTGCATTTGTGGATGGCTGGAGATCTGTGATGCCATAAATTGCCACTAACAAATGCCAGATGTGGATGCTGGGAGCAGGGGCGGCTGGGGAATTCAGAGGAAAGCTGAGATGCTTAAAATGTACATGCTGTCTGTAGAGAGATGGGAGGGCAGGACAGAGGGGCCAGATGTGTGAGTCTCACACAGATAGAGACTAGGCAGACCTGCAAGACAAAGCTAAATAAAATTATTAAGCAAATGAATGCTTAAATTAGGGGTCACTACCTTGGGATAAAGCTTTAGGAACATGGAAGGGGCAAATATGTTTCCTCCCTCCTCTGCCATACCCACCCCAGCCGGTTTCATACATCCGAAAGCTGATGTGGTTGGTATTTGCCCAGTCAAGGCTGTAAGCGCCCATCAGTCATATATAAGCCAGTCTCTTAAGCACAACCAGGTAACAATGTGTCTCCTATCCTTGTCCAGTGAACAGGGAGAACACACCAATTCCATCACAAAGAAATGTCTCTCATCTGTAACTTGCCACTTCTAACCGGTGCTGGAAGCAAGAGCCATTCTGTGCCTTTGGCCACTCATTAAACCACTCAGCCAGGAAAACTCAAGGAGACTGGGATTTCAAAAGCTTCTTGCATTCTCCCCTCTTCACCATGCAACGAACCCAGTCTCTGTGACATAATAAAGTTCATTAAGTAAATCAATCTTAGGAGTTTTAATTCTTCTCAACCACTGAACTATAACATCCATTTCAAACTCTCAAATCCCGTCTCTAATCAGCTGAGACCTACTGACTTTACCTGGAGGTCTGCCTAAGACAGAGGTGCCAGAGCAGCCCTGCCACCTGTCCCAACGAGGTCCCAAAGCCAGTGGCTCCCTCCCTAAAACCAGCCTGACAGCTGCCAACTCTTTGGTTTCAGTAGTCCCGACTGTCTTTTTCTTCCTTGGCCATCGCCAGGTTTGTGCAAGTGTTAAATCAAACCTGAAAAAACAGTGGTGGGGAACACGTCGCTTTTTCCCTGAGGTTCAGTGGAGGAGGCCACACATACGAGCCTGGCTTTCTCTCTCCCACAGATGGTACAGTGTTGCTGAATAAATAGGAAGCTGACTACCCAGAAGTGGAAGAAATTACTTCAGAGGATGCTGAGATTCTTGGGACTTTCACATTTCCTAATATAAATTTGGATTTTTCTATTTTTATTGAAAAGGGGGTGTTCAGCCAAGGGGGTAGGACTTCCTCCTCACACTTCCTATTGCTATATGCAATATTAATACTTTAACCTTATAATTAGGGACAGTCATATTTTGTGGAACCTGAGGTTTTGCAGACCTCTTGAACTTCTGCAGGAGAGAGTGGGAAAGGGAAGCTGCAAAGATGAAGCTCACCACATCTTTCCTTGTAAGCTTGTGATTTTCTTTCTTCCTGTGAAAAGAGATTCACATTTTTCTTTTTAGCCATCAGATTTTTCTGTTTAAAGACCCATCTCCAACACTCGGATTCCATGTAAACAAAAAAAAAGGCATCACAGTGGAGAAACTTGGGTTTCCTGACTCAACCAACAACTGCAATCAGAACCCAAAGCCACATCCTCAGCTAATATAAATATGGTGTAACTGAAGCTGATAGAGCAAGGCCTGTCAAACATCCCTGTCCCGCCGTAATCCTTTTAAACAGAGCTGAGGCAGAATATCTTCCCTAACACAGGAGAGAAGGAAACAGCATTGCTCTGTTTGCATGCCTGGGATAGGAGGCCACAGTGAGGAGTCTGCAGCGGCATCAGGGCATTTGCATTCAAGTGCTCATCAGAAACAAAGCCATGACTGATGGCAGGCATCAGAAGTGCTGAAGGAGAAGCAGGACAAAAAGGCTGGCTTGCTACAAAAGAGGTGAATCCTCCCTGTGGACTCAACAGTCTCAGAAGCCAGAAAATATTTCAGCTGAAGTCAATTTAAAACCTTCCCTCCCACCTTCATTTTAAAACTTAACAGTGAATTAAAGGATTTTCTACTACAGTGAAGATTAGAAGCATTTATAAAGCAGCAAATATTAGCTTTCACATAATTTGTATTCTGCAAATTATTTTGCAAAACTGAGGTGAAATTTCAGATAAAATAAAAAATTGTTAAGTCTCTATTTTTGCCCTCAAGATGGAGGAGACGGAAGGACTTTTCGGGTTGGATTAGTTGGTTTTGGCAAACAAAATATTTGTGCCTTTCAAGAGTCCTCTAAATTTTGGGACCCACCTCCTAGAGAAGACACTTGACTGGATGTAAGCTCCCAGCTCTGAGAACAGCTATGGCACACAAGCAAGGACTCCTTTCCAGGTTCAGGAACACCTCGGAGCACCTCCCTCTTCTGTACATGGCTTAAGGCTGCCCTGTGTCTGTGGGAACTCCCATTTCTCTTGTTGGCCCTTTATATTAACAGGTTGATTCCCCAGCTCCCACCTCCACACCTGATATCAGGAAATGCCTGAATGAACAAAATTTTTTCCACCAAACTTTCTGCAGCAGCATCAGCCTTCTTAATTTCAAATTCTGCAGGCTGCTTTCTTGTGCTTCGTGTGCAGGTAAAACTTTCACTAATAACAGATCCATAATGTATCCCTAAATTTCAATTCTTCCTGCTGATCACTTATCCAAAACACACAACCTTTGCAGTACTGGTGCCAGTCAGCAGCATTTCCATGAGCAGTGCTTTCCTGGCTGAAAATTGGCATGACAAAAAGCTCCCTGCCTCCAGGACCTGGGTGATTGTGAAGTTGCAATTTGTGTTCTAAAGTCTCAAAAGTTTTCATTCCTCAACCAAAATAGGCTTTGTAAGTGTAACAAATTGTCCAAGTATATCAAAACCCTATAAAACATCAGACTAAACAGCGACAGCAAATCCCGAAAGAGCCTCTTGGAGAAATTTATTGAACAACAACGTCCTCTGCTGGCAGGAACCAGACTCAACTTGTAACGCTGAGTCGCAGCACCTTCCCGGGGATTCTGGGACATCATCACCAGAAGTCATTGAATGGTCTGAACAGGAAGCCAAGAATAGACCAAAATCAAGACTGAGACAAGATGCTGTTTGGATGTCTTCTCTGGTTTACCTCCGATGAGGACAGAAGATATTTGATGCAAAAAAATATGATTCAAGACTGGCTTATGTGACTCCAAGCTCCAGTGAACAGTGCAGCAGCATGGAAAATAGACCCAGATTGTCCCCTCAGCTTCACTGCTTCTCCTCAGGGTATGTCCAAGCAAGCCTCTTCCATCTATTTAGATTTTGAAAGCATCAGAACAGTGAAGGCATCATTTGCCCAACTAGACCTTACCCCAGAAAAGGAGCTGAGATGATTTCAAGAGCACACAAATGACTTGGAAGTCTGGGATTTATTTCCAAGTGTTGCACATGTACCAAAGAAGAGATTTTCAGCGTATGCCTGTTCCAAAAGAGGCCTACAGGCCCTTGCCTGACTTGGGTGTCCCAGGAACTGTAGTAAAAACCTAACTCCTACTAATCCTCTTTAAACACGGTGGAGTTGGTTTCCGCCACGTCCCTAAGTGCTGATTCTGAAAGGCTTATGTTTCAGTGACACTTCCCTGAATACCTGCTCTAATTCTCGAAATAAAAATCAGTGCAGCTGAAACCCAAGTTTAAGTTTGCTGACTGGCCTTGAACACTTCCAGGGCTGGGGAATCCGGTGCCTCACCACCCTCACAGAAAAGAAGCTTTTTATAATATCCAACCAAAACCTACTCTCAGTTTGAAGCCATTGCCTCTTGTCCTGTCAGTAAATGTCCTTGTAAAGGCTATCTCTCCATGTTTCTTGCTGGCTCCCTTCAGGTATTGGAAGGCCACAGTTAGGTCACCCCAAAGCTTCTCTCCTCGAGGTTGAACAATCCAGTTATTTAAGTTATTTAAGTGCTTCCAATAGTTAACACCCTTTAAGTACTGCAGCTACATCACCAGTACAAGAGCTCCTCCAGCTTTCTTTGGGAGTCAGTAGAAGCCATCAGTGGGAGAAACCTCCAACACCTGCAGAACCACTGCATTGTTGCTTATGGAAGCAGGAGCTGGGCATGGGGATCGGGAATCAGTGCGATGGCTCAGAATTTGAGTGTCATGATGATGGTATCTTGACAAGGGATGGAGAAAAATGCACTGTAAGGCTGAATGAGGCAAGGTGACCAAAATAAGTGAGCAAATTTCATGATAGGAAAACGGTGGAACTATTTCTAATGATCCTTTAGCTTAGTCACCAATTCTATTTATATGTTTTAAGGGACCATAAATATTTTTATCGGCACTCAGAACACAAAGAGAGCTTTCCAGTTTCTATATAAAGAAGTCATTTTGGACAGATCAAAACAATAAAGGCACAGGACTCCTGGATGACAGATGCCAGGATGTTAGTAACCATAAATGGTTTTCAAATATGGCCCCATCACCATCCCCCACAGTAGCCCTTTCAAGTGGGAATTACAAATTGCTTACTTGGAGAGGAAATTTCAAACAGGCCACTTATCAAAAAGTGCCAAATAAACCTGTCATTGGGATAGAAGTTACAAACCATTCCTAAACTCTGCAGACATTTCCTGAGCCTGTGAACTCTGATCTTGGCTTCTAATAAACATGACATCAGTTCCCCAGTACTGCAGACACAAGACACATGACCCACCACTATGTTATCGCTTCCTCTGCAGTTTCTTCAGGATCTGCTCTAAAGCACAACACCAATGGAAGACTTTCCGCTTGTTTCAAAATTGGTTTTGGATCAGGTCCTTGAAGGGAGGGCAGAACAAGAGCAGCATGGAATCAGTGTGTGAGCTGCAAATATTATTGCAGGTATCCACTTAAAAGCAATCCTGAATCTGAGACCTTTGAGGGGTTTTCCAGGTATTGAGTTAGTGAGTGGGTTCAGAACAAAACTCCTGTTGCTGTCAAAGACTTATTAACTGCTCACCTCTCCTCCAAGAAATATAACGGAGCCTTTAAAAGCTCTGATTAAGCAGGTATGTACTGGATGGCCACAGAATAACATCTCAAAACATGCTACAAACTATTACAATATACCAGGAGATTCCAAACACTGGAAGGACAGTCACCTTAATTTCCTGAGAAATCTAGGGGTGGATTAAGATAATCGAAGCTCTATGATTTACATTTTCTATGTAGGCACTTCCTTTGCAGCTAAGTTTTTGCTTCTGAAATCAACCTTGGAAAAATACATTTGAAATAAAAGTTCCCATTTGTCTGTGTGCTGGAAACCTGACTGAGACCCTCATCTGATATACCAAACAATATAGGCCATCGACTCAATAAGCCAAAATTCCAGTAAACACAGAACTGTGGCTCTCAGGAAAGTAACTTTAAAAACAGATTATCCAAATACAATCTTTACGAATAAGGTATTTGTAAAGATGGTGAGATATTCACCTAGAAATGGAGCCTCTCCTCTACTCTTATCTAAAGGACAGACATTTCCTTCATACTTGGGTATTCCCAAAAAATTTCCAGATCAAACATAAGTCAGAGCTGGCAGAGTATAACGTGCAACATAAAAGAAATTTTTGTTTACAAATCTTCATGATTAACACCTGAAACTTGCTAGAAAAGACATCTCCAAAAGCCACCAAGAACCTGCACATCTACTGTAATCTAAATTACAGTAGATGCAGATCTCAAAAGCTGTCCAGGGCTCGGGAAGGACGACTGCCCGTTTTTCCTTTCTGCATTTTCCCTCTTCCATCCTCATCAGTTCACAACCTGCAAATCCTAAAACTACAGAAATCCTGCAGGTCTGTAGGGGTCAGAAAGGAGAGCTCCCTGCTCCAGAGTGTGACTTGACCATCAATGCCTCTAATCAAGTTTAAAGCCATTGCCCATAAACAGCATTCTAGTGCAGAGACAGTAGTGTAGCGCAGCTACAACACCCTCAAGTCACATTGGCCTTGGCACGAGGCTCATCTGCCAGGTACAATGCAAATGTTTCACTCCTGTCATGGCAGGGACATGAGGAGGAGCTCAGTCTGGGAAACGGATACACAAGGAGGCACCTCTGGGGCTATCACAGTATAGCAGGTCCTTGGGAACCTGCAAAGTTCAAAGCTCCTCCGGGTCCTGCTGCAGGGAAGGGGAAACTCGTCCTTGCTCCTGAAATGGACACGAAATATTTGAGTTTCAGATTAGTGGATTTCACTCCAAGGACTTTTCTTAGGAAGGGTTAAAAAAATTAACAAGCAGGCACAAGATCCCTGGCCTGCATGCACTGACAATCAAAAGAAATTATCCAGTTTGCATTATCTGATTATTTCATAGAATCACAGGATGGTTTGGGTTGGAAGGGGCTTTAAAGATGATCTATTTCCAATTCTGCATAGGCAAGGACCCCTCGCTCTAGATGAGGTTGCATTTGCCCTTCTGGTTTCCGAGCTGTTGAAGTGCATGGATCTCGCCAGCGCTAAGAAGGACCAGATACTTTGTACCAACACCTTGGATCTGCAGCAGGAAAGCAAAGAGCACACGGTGAGCCCCGACTGCCGGGGAGGCAGGGAGCTAGAGTCGGGTTAGTCAGAAGAGCCAGGCAAAGCCGCGCTCTGACCAAGGGAGCCAAGTGATCTTTAATGACCAGGAAAAATTCAGTGCTTTGGATTTAATGACTCATGGAGCATGCAGCACCTCCTACCAACGTGCTGTGGCATTCATACCCAGGAGGAAGTGTGTCAGCTACTGAGTCACGCAGCTCCGCAGCACTGGCAGCAGCCAACTCAAATACAAACTATGCCCAGCCCTGTTCAGTCCTGACATTACCGTAGCCCAGGGTTAAGCTCATCTCCCAAGAGCTTTCGAAAGTAAAAACCTTTCTGGTTATAAACAAAACACAATTTCCAAACCCAGGCTACCAGGACCATGCTTGGAAGCTCAGCAATTTCCCTGCACGCACGTTCAGCCTTCCAACATCAAAGCACCTGCAATCCAACTTGCTGAAGCTAAACTGATTTCCCACTTGGGAGCAAACTTTAATATAGGAGTGGGACTTCTGTTTTTACACTACTGACCTACATTTGCAAATCCCTGGAGGTAATTTTGTCCAGCCCACAAAAAGGAGGGGCTATAAAGACAGCTATATTGAGTTGTTACGCAGTAGAGAGCACAGCTGCACTGAACAAAACCAGCCTGTGACATGAGGAGCAAACAAAAGCCATGAAGTTCCACATAGGAAAAACAAATACGTTTCAGCCAACAAAAGAAGAGACTTTTAATTAACTTGTTCTCATTGAGTGCAGAGATAATTAAATTACAGAAACAACCACATTAGTGTAATCAGTTTAGAAGAACCCACATACAGAGACAAAGGATTTTTCAAGATCCATCCATGAAAAAAGAAGCTCCATTTAAACTGCATTACTCTTCCCTTGTTAAATGCACTTATGTGCTTTCTTTCGGAGAAAAGAAGACCCTGACTCCAATCCAGTTTAATCAAATCCTTGAAAGACTACCACAACTTTGGATCCAATTCTTCAGATATTTTGTATTTTTATTTCTTTCTTCTATTCATGTAGTCACTCATGAATGTCACCATCCACTTCATCAAGGTATATCTCCCTTCCTTTCAGCTGCGCAGTAAAGACTGACAATACAACTTGATTGCATCGAAGAGCTTAAATTTCAAATAAAAAAACCAAAGTGACAAGTAAAATAATGAAACTAGACAGAACTATTTTGCTAAAATATTGGGATGAAATTTAATTTTTGGAGAGGTGCAGCTCATGACTTAAGATCTTCAAGGCTTTTTAAGGGGGACTGACTGCTTCAAAAGGGAGTATATTTGTAAGGATGAGCAGGTACCTGTATCAAACCATGATGGATCTGCACTGCTTGAACTGCAGTATTCTTTAGCCAAAACAACACCTTTCCAGTGTCAGCCAAGGTAAAAGTCACTCATGGTTTGATCCATGAAGGTCCAGCAAGAATCACACCAGGCCAAGCCAAAGGAACACCTTAAACAGGACCATTCATATCCGGAAGTTAAGCATCTGTTGAAGTGCTTTTCCGAAGTGATCCAGAACACATAGTCTTACCCTTAGGAACAAGGGCTCATGTTAAGAGGAATTCAGGCCAGGAAAGGAGAAACCACTGCTGGGGTGCTCCTTGAGGGCTACCCAAACATGTTACAGAGCAGGGCTCCTCCCACAAAACCCCTGCACACACCTGCCTGATAGAGATGGTGAGATGTGACAGGAAGGAGGAGACTTCCATGTGAAGGAAGCTGGCTGGAATAGCACCAGCAATCTTGTGAAAGCCCGAACAGAGATTGGTACGACAGCCAACTCTTTTTGCCATTAACAAATTCCACACAAAAGCCCAAATGACATAGACCTGACACCACCACTCCAGCTCTCCTGCCATCTGTACAGCACAGCTGCACCGGTTCTAATCCCAGAATCTTCTCCCAGCAGTTTAAGGCCTCTGACGGGGATAGGTTTTATATGAGTAACAAGAAATATCTTTTAAATAGATAATGCTCCAGACAGACTTCAGTCAGGGGGGTTAAAAAAATAATTTTTTTATATACCTCAAAGTCAGAACTACAGAAGAAACTGCATGGCTGCTGTTATTTGCTTTTCCTGGGCAAAAAGACCAAACTAATGAACAAAAAACCCCCTGTATGTATATTAAAAAAATCATGACCTGGGTTTTTTACTACATTTTATAATTTTATAATAAATTTTAAATTTTATAATAATTTCGGTTTTATTAAATAATATTACAGTGGAAGATCTTTTCTCCCAGATATCATCTTTACACTAAAGGAAGCAGATTGCTCACACAATTTTGTGAACATGTAATAGCCAGTGTTTATCAAATCCTGAATACAATGCACACCAGTTGTGGCAGAAACCTCCAGTGCTTGCTGGGCCCAAAACAGTAACCTGGGAGGAAATACTAATTGCACACCTTCATGCAGGGGCAAAAACACCACAATGGATCTCACTTTATCATAAGGCAAGGGCAAGCAGGAAAGCCAGGAAAAACAACCATTCCAGAGGGTCCAGAATAGTAAGCGTGTCCTCTGTCCTAAGAGTTAATCGTGCAGACGTGCCTGTAAGGGGGTTTTACCCCATCTGCCCTGTACACCCCTCGTATCAGGTGGTGTGGAACACACTCTCATCAGCTTAGAGAGCAGAGAAGGCCACCAGGTGTCCCCTGTGCCGCAGTTACACCGCTGCAGGTCCCTGTTCCTGGGGCTGCAGTGGCACCTGCTGGTCACACACAGGCAGGATTGTTACCAGCTTCTGGAGTGTCTCACGTAACACAAGAGCTTCTCACGCTTCTTGCACAATTGTTTTCTCTCCGCTGCTATTCCCTGTTGTTGTCATTTATTATTGTTGGTGTTGCGTTGCTTTGGAGATGCAACAGCAACAGACGTTCCAGCTGCCCGTCACCCGTGGAGAAGGAAAACCTCAGCATGTGGTAACCTCACTCCAGCCAAGCTGTGATCGGTCTGTATCCTACCAGCAGCACGAGTCAGTGCCTTTGGATGTCTGGCATAGCTGGGCTTCAGGGAAGGCCCACGACGTCAATTATTTTTGGCCCCTGACCTGGGACATTTGGACCTCCCTTGGTATTTCTGATGACCACGTCCTGTAGACAGATCTGCATGAGTGAGCAACAGGATGTGATTCAGTCACAGGTAGAGAGAAAAAAGCTGAACTCAATGAGATTTGTGTGCAGTGCGTCAGGACAAGGGAGAGAAGTTTGCATTTAGGGAGTTTCTCTTTTATCAGTGCTCAGCTCTAACTGCAAAGCAACAACAAACATGGCCCAGCTTTGAAGAAATGCAGTTAAAAGATTGTATTCAAATATCCAACACTCGCTTGGTCTTACACAAAAATCAGAGTTTTCTTCTGTCACAGCAAATAAAATAATGACTGGTCCTTCAGCAAGCCCAGGCGAGAAACCCAACACTGGGTCACAGCCAGAAAAAAAGAGATGAAATAACACCACTATTGTAACAACTGCTGTTTAAGGCATCTTCAGAGACTGCTCCTTTTTAAAGAAATATTTCAAGCAGTACTTCAAGGCTTGAAAACTTTGCCAGTTTTTAAAGACCTATGCCCCGATAAGACCTTTATTTCCTTAAATTAGTTCTTAAATAATCAATAAAATATTTGTGAATGGGTTTGGAACACACCTAAATCCATATTGTCAGGTTTTCCTCACTGTTCTCAAAGTCCAGCCTGACTTTTAGAGAGGAAGCTCTGAGAAACATGAATTAACACAAAGGTAACAATAAAATTGTAAGAGTTGGTAATCCAGCCAGAGACTGGAATGGGTGGGGGAGAGAAACAAGGGAAAAAACCCTACCCTTAGGCACATGAATCTGCAACATGATTTTCCAGAGTGTTAATTATGCTACAGCTTTCACAGGTCACATGCCTTAGGGGAACTCCAGGTGCTGCTCAGCCCTCTGGAAAAGGCTGACACTGATTTAGGGACAGGAATAGACACAGGGAAGTCATATTTAAAGATTCTATATTTAAAAGGCTGAGTCTAGCACTTTAAAAAAAATTTTAAAAAAGAATATTTGCACATTTGGATGGAAACCCAAGTTCAGCAACATGGCATTTGCACTGCTTTCATCAGGCATTATTCATTCAGGAAAGTTGCACAACCCCCTTTCACAGCAGCATCCCAAATTTGCTAATGCACTGCGTAACTCAGACAGCACTGCCTTCTCCCCCACACCGAGTTAGCTGTAGGGAGCAGGGAAGGGCTCTTTCCTCAAGACCTAATCCAGCCCCACGTGTCTAACCCAGCCCCCAGGGCACACTGGTGTGGCCCACGCAGACGGAGAATTGTTGCAGCAACAACTCCGCTCTCTCCAGGGCGGTGGCCCAAAGGCAGGAGATGGCAGGAGCAGCTCACAGGGCAGAGCTCCTTGGAAGCCAGCACAGGTCCCACCTCCACCACACAGTCCTGGTGACACTCGGGGCTGTATTCCCAAAGCCTGCCCTGAGGGAGCAGCGCTTGACTCCCACCAGCCTGACCCAGAGCCGAGGGCTGGAGTAGGGGACACCTGTACAACTCTGCCTCTGCCACCTGTGGCTCAGAAACAGCTGACTTACAACAGAGCCACTCTGCAGTCTCCCGTCATTACGCTTTTTACGGGAACGGAGTGAGGCCACTTTTACCCGGAGAGGTTCCACCCTGCCCCCAACTTCAGCTTCACTCTCCTCAGGCAAAAGACTATCTTTAGTTCATCTGCACAGACACAGAACTTTCAGTTTCGTTTAGATCTTGTAAGTACAGCTGTTGTATTTAAAGCATCTAAAAAGGATGAAGAATGACTTAGGGTACTATTAATATGAGCAATTTTAAACTGAAGAGGTCAAACAAAGGTGAGTCTATTTATCTTAAAAGCTCCCATCCAAATAGCCTCAATCCAGCTTCAGATAATATCTGAGTGTCACTCCAACTGAGAAACAGTATCCTAAAGAAAATAGTTATAATAACAGCATGTAATCAGACAATTATTTTGAACCCTTTCTCATTCCTGTTTTGGAAAGGACAGTACCAAATCCCATGTTTGCCTTTGGGACTCTTCTCTTGGTCCTACAGCTGAGAGGACAATTGCAAGACATCCCCATCAGACATGACACAGGATCTACAAGAAACACCACACAATAGGAGCCCAGACTCAACCCACTGGCCACCATTTGACATAATGCTGTCTCTCCTAGCCTTTAAATTTTATGTACACAGTCAGGCATAACAACTTTTAACTCATAACTTTTACAACCTCCCAGCAGGTGCTTGGGCTCCAAGGGTGGAGAAGGAAAATGTATTTCCTTTAATTAACCATGTAGAGACATACTTAAGAGGAAAATTTTCAAGATTAGCTTGGTACCACCTCCTTGTAGCCCTGATTTATAGGAGCACAGAAAAGGTAACAGCAAGAATTTCTGAAAGTCTTACACCACGTAACACATTTGACAATCAAGCCACACTTTTTTAAAAGCCTAAAAGACAGTCTAAACCACCAGTTTTCTGCTCTGTTTTACAACCACCAGACTGAAGGAAGGTAAAAAGTCTGAATAGTAGGATGAGTTCATCCTCAGCCATGAAAAAACAGTTCTGTTTTCAACTAGAGCTTTGCAAAGCTTCATTGCTTCAGCTGAAAGCAGCATGAGAGAGGTCTGTGTCATCAGTCAGCTGTCTGGGGAACATGCACACTGTTATGGTCTTTTTCGGGCACTTTCCTCCTTGGTCTGGGCTGATCTCTCCCTCTCACCCTTCTCAGTTCCTCACAGGGAAGGGGGTTTTGTCACTGTTTAGTGACTCACCCTCTCTGCACCAGGCAGAGAAGTGTTTCACTATGAGGTGCTTTTCAAGCATGAGACAGCCAGAGACAGAAAGCAGACTTTTAAAACCCCCAGAAGTCCCAACACTCAGAGGGTGTGAACAGAGACACCCTTTGTGAGCTTGACTCATTATGGGTCAGTGCTGTCAGTCATGTACCAAGGGACACGCCAATGCATCAGCCTCAGACCCCAGTTCAGATCTGCAACAGCAGCTTCTACTCTCCTAAACCAAGAGTAAGTTGAGGGGGTTTTTATCGTTCCTCTTAATCCAAGCACCACTTACAGGACTTAGATCGGGAGCTGAATTTTCCTAAAACTTCAGATATTTAGACCATGGCTGCTAGTGTCACTGACAAACAGTACAGCCAAGGGATACCAAAAGGTGAAGTATTGCCACCTCTCATCTATGGACATTTATCAGAGAGCAGATTTTCAACATGAAGACCCTCTGTGGTACAGATCAGCTTTTCTCAACGGCTTTGTCACTACTGCCTGGTGCTCATGCCAGGGTTTGCATTGATTAATTTCTTTGTCAGTAATGGGGGGCATACAGAGATACACGCTTTACTTCTTTGTCTACAGCAAGTGGAAAATACTTTTATTTAGCACGACAAAAATCATCTGCCTGCCAAATGTAGATTTCAGAAAATCACCAAAAACCCAAATTCTCCAAGAAGAGAGAGGGCACCACTCTTTTACATCTCCCCTCTCTGGTTTTGATGCTGTTACGTGAAGAAAGGTCTCCACTGACCAGCTATAGGATATGGGAACATGACACTGACATTTTCTCCTCAGCTTTAGTCTTCACCTGCAAGCTAAGCCCAGATACTCAGCACAGCAACAGTAGCTTCTTCAAGGCTTTAATAAATTTACAAGTGCCAGGTACTTGCAGGAGCATTTAAATATTTTACAAACTTCTTTATGTAACTTTTGCTACACTGAGAGCTCACCAGCTGCCCTTCAAACTCTTGGCACTCTCCCACAAGAAGTTCCTTGGAAAAGCTCAAGTGAGTAAGTGTCTAAAGAGACTTGGGGGAAATTCAGCACTTGCAACAAATTGCTGCTGTTCCCCATCCCCCCGTAGTTCTGCTCTAGATCTGCTCGTGACACAGCCTGGCAAACCCCGAGTGGGAAATGCTGCTTCCGGAGAAGGAGGAAGTATTACAGCCGTTGCATGGAGAATGCAAAGAGAATCTGCATAAGGCAAGTTGGAGAGGAATGGGAATTCAGAAAACAGATACGTGCACAGACTGAGGTGACTCCAACAGTTAAATACGGAGCATTTTTTTTTCCTATAGTTAAGGAAAAATCATTGCAAAAATACAGGGGCCTATGAATAAAAGAGAAGACATTTCTCCAGACCTCATGTTTGTTAACAAGAGCACTGACACAACAACAGAGCCAGTCTTACATGATTAAATTATCACCAAGTGATAATTTATAATGCTGGCCTAGGAAAACTACAGAGAAGCTATTAAAAGTATATTGTAAAAAGAAATACACATTTTACCAAAAGTTCAGTATTTGTTATTCTGTCTTTGTTACTTCCTCATGCTCCCAAAAACATACATTTGTCTCCTAAGAGACTCTCAGCTATAGGTGTTTAGTAGACCCTTTGGAAAAGGAATCAAACTCTAAACAGGTCACATTCAGTCTTAGCTGAGTAACTGCAAGAACACATTAACAAGTACCAATATCCAGTAAACCTCATTCCTGACTAAAGGAGGCTTTTAGCATATAAACTGATTAAGAAGCTGCCAATGGAGGTTTCATTTCCTATCCTTTTCCATGGGAACTCTGGAAGAGAAAAGTTGTTACTCAGTTACAGTTTTCCCCACTCACCATATCAAAGGATGAGAGAATTACAGGTCTCCAAATCTGGTTTCCTCAGCCTCTAGAGGGATGATTGAAAATGAACACGCTGCCTCCAAAACATTCCCTAGCTTTTCAGCTCCTCAGAGGTACCATCACTACCTCAAATGCTGAAGGTATGATCAGTGTTGACTGAAAACCCACCTATTTTCTTGCTACACTTTATGCTAGATTCACAGAGAACTTACCCCAACCTGTCTGTCTTCTGGCTTTTTTCCAGATGTTTTGTTCTTCATCCAGCTCTTCCAGCATACAGCAAGTGCATTTCCTTCTCCAAGCGATCTGACAGATGGGTGACAGAGATTTTTCCAGCAGTCCCAGAGCAGCTCAGAAGGAGCATGAGCCCCCATCCTCCTGGCACAAGAGGACAACGCTGACATCAAACTCTACACTCTCTTCTCTCAAGTTAGTTATTCACAGGCAACTATGGGGGCAAATAGTGCTTATGCTAAGAAGAGGTCAGGATTTAGACTAGCCTGGAGATAAGAGTCAATGTTTATTCACTGGCCTGGCAACCATCTTTGCTTTTATTGATTATCTCCCAACCACCATTTTTTCTGTTTCATCAAGAGCTTGTTTGTTTAGACAACAAAACCCAAGGATGTGTTTCTGAGTTCAGCAGCAGGCTTGGCTGTTTACAAGTTTCCCTGGATCTCTGCATCACATCTCTTCTTAGGCTGAATGGAGGAAAAGGAAAAGTTCTTAGTTTTGCATCCTAGCCCCATAAGTAAGGATGTAAAAGCAGCCAGTAAAAGCTCACATAGCTGTGGAGGACACACCAGAATATTTTGGCCTAAGAACTTTTCAAAAGTTTACAACTGCTTTCTCAACTATTTAAAGTTTATATTACCCCATGGTCCATACAAAATTACTTGCTTGTCTGCATAGGTACCTTTATTTAAATAATAGTAAGCAGGTAGCCTACCAAACTGTCAAGACAGTGCCAAGGAGCAGCCAAAGTAGAGTTACTCCACACGGACTCAGGCAAGGACCAAACACCCACCCACCACGAGCTTAACTAGAATGCCTGAAACTGGTCCCAGCTGGGTCTGGCTGGAGTGATTAAAAACCCCTGTGTGGCCTCAGGTGACAGAAAGCTCTGAAAGTCTTCATGAGCTCTCAAGATCCAGTCTCCAAAGGTGTCTGATACGACAAGTGCATGTACAGACAATTTAAAGAGATGAGCATGATCAGAGCAGCTCAGGGACCGAGCCTAGGGGAGCAAATATCCTGTGATTATTATCTGTGGTTTGACAACTTCACAGCTGTGTCGTTCTCATGAGAGCAACTATTTGTTACCCAGAGTGTATCAAAGATTCATCCTTTATTCATCTGCAGTCTTTTTCCAGGATATTAATTTAATCTGAAAGAATTTTTTCCTTTATTCTCTCTGTTTCTCTTTTCTGTCATTGGTTTGGTTTTTCCACTGTGCTTTACCTTGTCACTGTACCACCGAGCAAGTCAAAAGTTTAAGGCAAGAAAGACTTTCTGCTGAAACCTGGCTCATGGAAAAGCGTTTGCCCATTTCCTGTCGGTTCAATCCACTTTTATTCTGTGCCTTTTCTAACACATCCCCATCTCACAAACACACTCTTCTGTTCTTTGCCATTGCACCCTCGGAACTGATATTCTCCGGGTAGCCTCAGACCTCTAAAAGCAACACCTGAAGTGGTTCGATAGCCTGGGGTCATCGATGAGGTGTTGTCTCTGGACAGCACGCGGGCGGGTGACCCTGAGCAGCCGCCGGAGCGGACAGCGTTCCTCACCGCCTTCTCCCACCGCGAGCGGGCGGAGGGAAGGGGAAGAGCCGCCTTCCCCAGAGTGCCACTCCTCCCCTCGCCGTCTCTCTCAGAGGCCAGGTGGCGGCGAAGGGCGCGGGAGGCGAGGGGAGCGCTGCCGGCGGGGACCGCAGGTGAGGAGCGCGGGGCGCCTGTCGGGAGAGCGGGGCGATGCCGGAGCGACCCCGGCCCGGTACGGGACACCCGCGGGCGGCTCTGCGCTGCCCCGCGGCACCTGCGGTGGGGCCGGGGCGGGAATGCCCGAAAGCCCGGGGTTGTTTCCTTCTTTTACAGCCCTTTTCGCTGCTGTTCGGCGCGCTCCGGGCCCCCGCCGGCACCTCCTTCGCAGGGCTGCTGCCGCCCAGCACTTCCTCAAAGTGGAAGTGGCGCTGCCGTGGGCGCTGCAGCCCGGGCCCCCCAGGCACTCTCCGAGCTGCGCCAGGCACTGCCAGCCCGAGGGATACTTCGGGAAACACCGTTTCACCCCTCTTGACCTTAACCCCCGGTCGTTAGCACGTTGCTCCAGCACGATTCACATCATTGTCCATTCCCACTCAGCGTTTGAGGTTTGGGGCTCTAAGGGCTAAAATCTGCGGAGAGCTCGATCTGTAGAGCCAGTGCTGCTTTTCAACAGCTGGGTTGCTAAAATGTGCAGTAGAAATCCCGAGTGGAGACAACAGTAGCCCGAGGACACGTTTCTGGCCTGTTTGATCCACCCGTGCCAGGCCTTGCAGCTCCCACGTGGAGCCCAGGAGCTGGGGCACGTTCCCGAGCAGATCCAGGCTTGACCCTGAAGGCTGTGAGATGTAGAGTCCTGACAGTTTGGGTTTGGTTGAGGTTTAATACTGAGGGATTCGCTGTCCTCGTTGCTTTGCTTGCCCCGTTTTCGATACCAGGCTTTGTTTGTGCTGCATACTCCAGTAGATTTACAAGTGTTTGTGTTGCCTTATATATTCAAACTGAAACCTCCTGGTTTGAAGAGCAAGTGGGGGAAGTGAGCAGCTTTAGGGTATGATGGAGTGCCAGGATTGGTGCATGGAGGCCACGGTTTTCCAAGCCAGTGAAAGAAAGGGTTTCACCCACCCCTTGGGCTGCTCATTTTCACCCATGTCAGCACAGGCATTTGTGTGCAGAGTTAGACTGGGAAGCGAAACCAAATTTAAAAAGACACCCAAAAAAATCCAGACCAGCTTCTAAATGTTTTTGCTGGCCCAAGAGGGCAGGTGAGACTGCTGCTTTTCTGTAACAGTAATGGTTTATAGTGGAACAAGGGTGGGCAAAAGTAGAGTTCATCTGCCAGATTGCACCCCTGTGCTCCTGAAATAAAATCACATAGTTCTCATGCTTTGGCCGTGGATTATTTTTGAAGTTGTTTATTGATGCTTAGGAGCATGGCTAGGGGCATTTTGACTTCTCTAAAGTCAGGATTTGTGTTTTGCTGTGAATACATTGCAACGACAGCTGTTCTGTGCACCTTGTACTGCACTTGTGCTGAAAGCCTCACCTGCCTGGGAGACCATCTCAGGAGCTGGGTCTTGGATGCTTTAGGAGAGCCACAGCCCCTTCCCTCCACGGGTAACCCCTGGTCTAATGCATACCTAAGCTTGTAAATCCACGTGGCACACAGCAGCACAAATTCAAAATCCTTTATCCCAGAGGCAGGAAAGCCAGTGTTCCCAGTGTCTAACACAATGCCTTTATTTTGCAAGGCAAGCCAAGCAAACTTGGATAAATATCAACCCTTGTTGGTTTAGTAACTGTTTGGTGTAAAGGTGTAGGCTGGCACATGCAAGAACCCAGTTAAAAACAGTGCTTGTTCCATAGTGTAAATTGGCCTCTTGGAGTCATACAGTTATGAAGCTGCAGTTTTCTGACTTAGGGCTCTCTATACGTGTCCGTAGTTTTGGAACTTCAGGGCAGACTCCCAGCCCCATCCCAGTGAAACTCTCCGGTAAGGTGATTTCCCTCTAAAAGGATGGCTTTGAGCTGGTCAGATTATTCATTTATAATGTCATTTGTTTAAGGGGAAATCCATCTAACCTTTAACACATACACTTTCATTGCCTTTATGTTTGGAATTACTTTTCCTTACTAGTCAACTTTGTCATTGCCACCTCATCTCTGTTATCCCTTTGATGACAAATTTTGTATCAGTGGGGTTGACACCAAGTTTTAAATTACTAAATACTTGTTTTTAAGAAGATCTACAACAGCCTGTAACGTTGTTACATCCCCGATGGCTTAGTTATTTTTTATGTTGGAAGCAGTCTGTGTAGGGCCCCTTCAGCAGAGTCTGTGACCTGGGTTCTCCTGTATTGCTGAAAGTTTGCAATAAATGGAATTCATCCATTTTAGTGCCTAAGCCTCAACTGCAAAGGCTTGTTTCGGGACAGAGAGCTGATGTGGTACCTTCTCCCGCTGGTTAAATACCACAACTCCTGCCTGCAGCATCAGTTACCTTACACCTACATGCTCTTTCTTCAGCAGAACTCAGCTAATGATAATCAAAGCTTCTTACTTGGAGCATCTTCTCTAGTTTGGCTTGGCATGATTACTGTTCACCTGTCCTGGCAGGAGCCTGGTGGGATCTCAGACGATTCACCCTGCTGAGAAGGACACGTGCCTACATCCCTGTGCAAGTCAACAGGAACTGCAGATCTGTGCTTGGATAATGCTGGCAGAGAGCCACTAAAGTTGTCTCCCCTTGTATCTACCCAAATAGGTAAAACTACTCTCTGGATTTGGTCCTGTGGGAGCAAGCTGGCAGAACTGCAAGTGTAAACTTTGATTTGCAGTGAAAATTACAGCCCTAAGTGTACGAGTCAACAAAATACCTTTGTTCACTGGCCAGATCGCCAAAGCAGCTCCCACCCACAGCTGCAGGCTTTACAGTGTCCAGGCTGGCAGATTAGCACTTTTTGGTGGGCAAACCCAGCTAAAACTGAGCATCTCTACCCAAATGGAGGCACCTGGGTTGGGGGTGTGACAAAATCAGAATAAAACCAAAAAATCCCACATGCCTATCTTGTAAGAGCAGTCAGACGAGCAGAGTCTAGCCCAGAGGTAACAAGATAACACCTCTGAAGTTCCAGTCAAGGCCGCTGGGAAGTCCTGGCAGTATGGAGTGATGTTGAGACTATGGAGAAATGCATTTGTTTCAGAGAGTGGAGGAAAAACATCCTGTTTGTTTGGTTGGTTTGCTTTTGCAGAGCTTACACAGACCTTTCCCAAGATGGTTTCCTCAACTGAATATGGGTCTCACACTTGGGAGCTCTTGCTGAAAGTTGATCATCAACATGAAGATATAGAAAAGGAAGTTTTACTACAGGTCACAGGGGACCTTCATGTTGGAGGACTGATGCTGAAATTAGTAGAAAAACTCAGTGAGTAAAGACCTGTTTCATTTACACAGTGTTATTGAAGTAATATGTGCAGCTTTCCCTCTACAAAGAAAGGCTTCTGTGTGTTTTGAAATGGCATTGCCTCGCTTCTGTGTCACGGCACATAGCATGGAGGTTCTCAGACTAGGGTTTTTGTGGTCAGAACCCCTCCCAACACAGATATGTTGAACCCTCTGTGTCTAAAGCCCCTGTGTTACCGTAGTGCCAACAAAGCTTTGTGTTTGCCTTTCAGTTAGACAAAAATAATTAAACCAGGCTAACGATTCAACTCCCTTCCCAGACAGATGTTATAGGTGTGTGGTTTGGGGGGTAGGAGAGGTGGGTGATACCCTGTGTATCCACCCGTGGCAGTCAGAGAGGCAGGATTAGTTGTTAAAAGGCCCTTCAGAAGTTAGTTTCCTGTGCAATTGTGGCATTCTAGCCTGAATCTGAGCTATGTTACCCATTGCATACATCCAGTAGGGAAGGGCCAGGAAAAGCCCAGACTGGCCGAGTCAAAGTTAAGAAATGAAAAGTAAAATACCCTGTGTACAGTCAAAGCAAGTGAGCACAGGAAGAAAATCTCTGATCACTTCTGTCACCTTCTCTGCACCCTTACACACACGAATCAGCCGGAAACTGATCATAGCCAGTTTCCACTGTGGTCAGAAGGCTAATTTTTCACAGTATTTTTTTCTAATACCCAAATAGTGTGAAAAGCTTTCTATATTAATATTTAAAGCAAATCTATAACTGATTTTCATCAGCAGCTCTCTCAAGACAGTTCTTACCAGGGGACTCCAAAATAGGACAGGGCTCTGCTGTGTTATGGACATGCTGAGGAACAGCCTCTGCCTGTGGAGCTGATGAGGAACAAGGATTGGTGCAAAGACTGAAACAGCTTGACCAAGGTCACACAGAAGCTTTACCTGCTACTACATATTGACATCTGGGGAGTCATCTAATCTTGGAATTCTCACAGAACTGAGAGCAGCAACACTTTATCTCTTTCCTTGTGCATGTGCTGCTACTTAGCTGTGTGTAACCAAGACTTCCATGGACTCGAGCTGGTTGTTAACACTCTCAACATGAGCTGCTCAGTGCTGCTGCCAGGAGGCTATGGAGGAGTTTGTGCCCATCTGGGTGCACAGGAGATTTTGTGGGAGGATTTTCAGCTTGCACTGACAAGTTGTGGAGTGGGTACCCTTGTTGTTAGTCCCTATCCCAGCACAATGCCAACAGCATTGCACCATGTATAGCACCAGATTCAGGAGATGCTGTTTCCCTGTGGATACAGGACTAAGGCAGTGCCACAGTCAGCACCTAGGTTAGCTCTTCAGGGAAGACAAAGTTGGTTCCCAGTGACTGCCACAAGAATTCAACAAATGGGGTCTAAGTCTTGGGACCTGTAGTTGCTGCTTTAATCTAAATAAATATTTCTGTTTGCAGAGACCTGTTTTCAAACCAAGTGTTTTGTATATTTGCTCCATAGTTTGTTAATAACCATTTTGTATTTTCCTAGAAATAGCACAAGATTGGTCAGACTATGCTTTTTGGTGGGAGCAAAAAAAAAGTTGGCTTCTGAAAACCCACTGGACACTGGATAAATGTGGGGTGCAGGCAGATGCAAAGCTGATCTTTACTACTCAGCACAAAATGCTGCGGCTTCGCTTGCCAAGCATGAAGACAGTCAGACTGAAAGTCAGCTTCTCTTCGATGGTGTTCAGAGCTGTCAGTGACATCTGCAAAACGCTCAGTAAGTAAAGATAAATCTCCTCTGGCAACTAAGTTGGAGCACTTTATCGGGTGACTTTTTTTTGATGTGAAGTCCTTCCTCACAAAACTGTTTAGCTCAAAGAGAAGTAAGAGACAGATTTTGGGGGGTTTTAGTATGCAGTACATGTCAGTGGTTCTCAGTCTTTGTGATAACTGATGCAGGCACTGTCAGGAATGTGTCCCACGAGCTGCAGGAGTACTGGATAGTCAAAGCTGGCAGTTTCTAGGAATCCTTGTCCTCCTGGAGCAGAACTTGGTCCTGATTATTCTGTACCATTGGCTAAGAGCTTGAGGGTATCAATGTCCTACACCAGCTTTCACCACAGGCAATTTTACAGGTGTCAGCTGATTTATCACCTATTTTCATTAGTATTAATGATTCTATTCTGCCTAACTGTTATATGTGTTCACTTCAGAAGCAGCATGTTTTAAATGTTCAAACTTCTATATGCCCAGATGTGTTCAGGTTGGGGCATACCTAACAACCCCACCCCAGCCCTTGAATGTCTCACAGCACTGAGTCCCCAAGTCTCTACCCTTTCCAGTAATGGAGCATTTCCAAGTAGAGGGTTTGGAGCATGCCAGATGTGTGCCTGTGATCAATGGGAATCAGTTGAGTCTGCAAGCAGTCTTCAAAATCCATTCAGTTTAGGGTAAAATAGGGATTAAATCCCTCATCTTAATTTAGATCTTCAAAGTTTAGCCCATTAACACACTCATCTTCAGAAGGAATTTACTGACTCATATTGATCCACTTTCAATTTCATCTCCCAGCAGTGGATTGTGGAAGCTGTCGTGTCTTTATTATACCTAACAGCTCTGATATAATGATGCCATAATTGTTCAACTGGCATTTGGCCAAATTAAATATTCCTACCTACATTTTCCCTCCAGACTGAGTCAGTACAGAAACACTGTTACTTTGAATGAGTGAATACTGTCGAAAATGTCTTTGCTTACCCCAGGGTAAAAGTGTTTTTCAGAAATGATGTGCCAGGTTTGTGACTGGGAATACCTGTCTGAATCAGTAGTGCGTTAGAGAACAGTGAGAACCAAGACAGAATCTTGTATGAGAAATACACTGAATAATAAAAGGCATGAACCTCAATTACAGTGGTTCTTGCTTATTGATAATTCAGATATTTCACAGTGGTTATTATGCTCGTAGGTGACTGCAGAGCTGTTAGGGAGAAAGAACCTTTTCCTGGTGTTACAAAATGCAGTTACACTTCCTACAAAAGTAGATTTAAATCCTGTCCAAACTCACTCTCACAACCCAAAGTCTTTGGCCTTGTTATAGAATTAGTGGATTTTCCACAGCTACTACTTTCAACCTGCTAAAAATAAAGTTCCAATTATAACATGAAGTTTCCCGAAATGCTGTTACCAACCACGGGTGCTCTTTTGGATGTAATCATCTTGCTTCACTTCCCAAACCGCCACTGTAGATATCAGACGGTCAGAAGAACTCTCTTTGTTGAAGCAATCAGAAGGCACACTCAAAAAGAAAAAGAAAAAAGACAAGAACAGCAAAGAACCAGCTACAGAAGATATCTTAAACCTGTGCAACTCTCCAGTGAGTTCTGGATTACCAGGTAATGAAAAATCAATATGATTTTATTGTTCTGACTGGAAGTTGAAAAGAGGAAGAAATTCTTTGTTATGCAATTGAGCCCAGGGAGGCCAGTTTCATGTAGGATGGTCTCAGACACACAGTGGGCCTGAAATCAGTGGCATCAAGAAATCTCCAATATGTCACTATTTTCCTGTTCTCTCGAGAAACGTTTTCCTTTTCATTGATATGAGAAAGGCCACATTAGAAAACAGCACACAGGACGTGCTGCTGCCCTTTGAAAATGGGGGACCACACTTAAAATACTCATTACATTTGGCAACCTGCAAGGAAAATGAGGAGTAAAGGCTTAAAAACATGTGTTTCCCATGTACAACACAACTGAGATCTCACAGAGCAAGAAAGAGCATTTCTGTCCCTGAGGTCACCTCACCTGTGAAAGGACAAGGCCAGCTGGAAACAGCAGAGATAAGAGACTGTTGAAAGAAAAGGGTTCCGTTGTTATGATGGAAAGTGGTGGACAGGACCATTTTTCATGGGAATAACATTATGCTTTTAACTTGCAGCCAATCCAGGTTTATACAGTAAAACCATGACACCCGTTTATGATCCTGTCAGTGGCTCACCAGCTTCTTCCACAATTACTTGGTTCAGTGACAGTTCCTCGACTGAGCAGAACTGCAGCATCCTGGCCCTCAGCCATCCCAACTGTTCTCCAGAGACGCTGGCGGAGATGTACCAGCCACGGACTTTGGCTGACAAAGCCAAACTCAATGCAGGGTAAGGTGCCTCTCCTGAGATCCTTTTGTTTTGAAATGATCAGCGATGTCATTGTGCAGGCTCTGGACTAAAGTCTGTTCTTAGACAAACGTAAGTTGAGTTGAGCACTGTGGGCACAGCTAAAGGACAGTTTGGATGGCACACTCCAAAGGCTTTAAGTAGACAGTGGAAAGAGACGTGGATAAATTCAATAATTTTGCATTACAAATAGGTGACCGAGTTCTGCACAGGTAAACATTGCTTATTGTATATACACAGAAAATGGAAGTTAGAAGTCTATATGAATGCTCCACCTTCTTCAGTTATGTGAATTTTCCCTGGATTTAGAGGAATTAGAGCTGTTTGTTCCCACTCCTATTTCACACTTGCACTGAAGCTCTGCAGGTGTGATGGCTTTTCCTGTACAGATGAATCTGTGGGTTGTTTTGTTCCACAGCTGGCTGGATTCGTCTCGATCGCTTATGGAACAAGGTGTTCTGGAGGAAGATCAACTTCTTCTACGCTTTAAATATTACACTTTCTTTGATTTGAATCCAAAAGTAAGAGCCTTGTTTTTATTGCTGTTCAGTGTTTGCCTGCTTTCATGTCAAGGAGCTATATAGTAATATAGAATATATATAGCTATATATAGGATTTTAGCTAGGATCTATAACAAGCCCGTCAGAGATCAAATCCAGCTTCTTCCCCTCAGCTACGGCTGCACTTTTACCCTCTGGACACTGAATCACTGTTCCTCATGTGAAATAAGATCTTAAATATAAAGATGGGATCTGAAGAGCACCAGAAACAGTATCCTTTTTTCCAGAGGGGCTGGTTTACTTTCTGCATCTCTTTTAACAGGAAGAATTAAGGGGAAAACTAGACCAGCAGTATCCTAAATGATGTAATGAGTCCTGGTTTTGAAATTTGGCTTAAAAATTACATTTATGTTGCACTGCCCTCACTGAATTTCACAGCTTTTCTGGGCTGAAGCCCTCAGAAGAAATCAGGGCGCTTTCCAGTTTATCTGGCATGTTTTTGGGTGAAATGCCTCCCCCACTAAAATCCAAATACATGTCTCAACTTCAGCAGCCCAAACATTTCCCTTCTTTGCCCCAGCCAGCTCCAGAGCCATACGATGAAATAACCCAAAAGAGCTTCAGGCAACCTAATATGTCACCTCTGCTGGGAGAGGTCACACTCCAAGGTTTACCCTCCCATCCACCTACATTTCACCAGCTCTGGGGCTTGAATATTTCTGTGAGTCACTTCAGCTTATTAACCAAGTAGATAATAAGAAATAATCACTATCCAAAAACCAGATAGTGAATTAAAGCAGATCTGGCAAATGTCAAGCCAGTGCAAAGACAGAACCAGAACTGAAAAAGCCAAGAGCAGAAGAAAAGAAATGAGGAACAAGAGAGTTCTGCAGGTCACATTCAAGTCAGCCATGTCCCATGATTTTCACTCTCCCAGTGTGGTTTCACATCTCCGTTACACCAGTCCAAGGCTTCCTGCCTCAAAAGGGGAGATTGAGTCTCACCTTCTGCCTCAGCCAGAGGCTCCTGGTTGGTTTTCTGTTGGCTCAGCAAGGCCTGGGACCGTGCACACAATCACATGAGTTGGTACAAGAGGGTACAGGGAGGGGAACAAGGCAGAGGTGGGAGGAGGAAGGAAACCATTGTGGTTCAGCCCAGTGCTAGATCAGCTGCAGCTGATGGGAGTCTGTACCTTGGAGGTTGCTAATGAGCAGTGTTTGCCCTTCCCTACAGTACGATGCAGTGCGAATCAACCAAATATACGAACAAGCCCGCTGGGCCATCCTGTTGGAGGAAATCGATTGCACAGAGGAAGAAATGCTCATCTTCGCTGCGCTACAGGCACGTACTTGAGCCAAGTTGCAAAACCTGTTCCCTCAAGAGGCAGGCACAGGTTAGGACAGGACTAGGACAGAGCCCAGGCCAGGAGCTCTGCTTGGATTGGGGGTCTGCTCCTAGAGTGAGAAACAATCAGCAGCATCCCTCAGCTAAAGCAACTGAACCCAGTAGCAGCAGTTACACCATTATTCAAACAGTTCTGGAACCATTTACTAACATTACCTGTACCTGGAATATAACTTTGATGTCAGTATTAGCATGAAGTGTTGCTTCTCATACCAGCTACCATCCTTTCACCTCTTCTTCCTGAAAATTTCTGTAATACACACGTTCCCAACAGACAGGAAAAAAGCTACAGCACAATGTGAAGATAGGGACACTATGGAGTACACGGAAATTTAACATGACTGAGCATGGCTTAGTCTCTGACCATAGGTAATAAAGCACAAATCCCTATTAATAATAAATTCTGTCCTTTTAAGTGTAAATGGAGCTGCCAAGAATTCACAGCCTGTCACTGCAGAACACCAGAGAACCTTGCTTCCAAGTTTCCACCTGGTATGGATGGCAGGACTAGGGATCCAAATGTAGCACTGAGTCAGTCTCCCAGAACAGGGACAATTATTCAGCAAAGGAATACAAACACTGATAATTAAAACAGGAAACCATTATCAGCCATTGCACTGATAGGAGTCACAGTGGACATGGCTGTTTCCTTTGGAAAACCCCCTAATTCCTGCAGAACTGCACATAGTTGTCCAAGACCCAGGAGACCACGTCTGTTTTCCAACGCTGTGATTATGTGTTGATGATTATGTACTGACTATTGGATATTGCTGTTTTATTTCAGTATCATGTAAGCAAGTTGTCATTATCATCAGAGACACAAGATTCCACCTGTGAATCGGAAGTAGATGAAGTAGAAGCCGCCCTTTCCAATCTGGAAGTGACACTGGAAGGTGGGAACAAAAGTAATATTTTGGTAAGTCCTCTGGGATCCCAGAATTCCTTTTGCTGTGCCACATGTGTTGACTCTGATGAGCCTTCCTGGTTCTTGATTTTTTTTAACAGTTGGTTACAGAGTGCATTGTACTAAAATTATTCCCAATTATTCCTGGTAGGAGGACATCACAGACATCCCGAAACTTGCTGATAATCTCAAGCTAGTTAGGTGAGTTGTCAAAATTAATAATAAAACATAAAAACCAAAAAGCTTAACCTTACAAGAGATCTCTTTAAGTTTTTCGTTCTAATCTAACAGTAGATCTGACAGTTACAAATTGACAAATACCCCAGACATATTAGGTCTAACCAGCCTAATATTCTCTTCCAGTCTTTCTCTTCCTGCTTCTGACAGTGTTCCTTGCCAAATCTTTCCCACTCCTGGGATGCTGGATAGCTATACTTGTACTTAATAAAGGACCCTGCTCTTTGTATTTCCTAGTGCTCATCAGTCATCGTCTCCAAACAAAAGAGCCTAGAGTTTTCTTTTCAATCACATTTACCTTTTTTTTTTGCCAGTAAAAAACTAGAAGAAACTTGCAGTTCTCCCTGAGAAGAATTTCTGAAAGTAACCCCAGGGAATGTATTTTTTAAACAAAAGAAACAACCAAACTACCCCTTTCTAACTGAACACGGAGTCTGTTTTTTCTAATATCAAAATGAGTTTCAGTGATCCTATTATAATATCTTAAATTATGGGTGATTTAAGTGACTATAGAGACCTCAAGTCTGTAACGCCTTTTATCACAAAACAGTCTTTGTGTTTTAGAAAGATAAAGTGTTCTGTTGTACAAATATTTATCAGATTCATTCCGTTGACAGATGGTATTTTTAATCTGGGAACTGAAAACTGCACCTGAAAAATTTTAACTGTTGTTAACTGCTAACAATTGTTAATTATTAATTTCCAATTTGGAATTTTATTTGACATTCTTATTATTATGGTGGCTTAAGATGAAAGGGAATTAAGGCTTTTAACAATGGGTTATTTGTTTTTTCCCAGCAGCAGAGCAGTTTGCTTTTATAAGCATTCAGCAGTTATTTTTCATCGTGAAAAAGTTCCTATATAAATGATAAATCACTTACCAAACCTAAGGCATTGTAGAATCCAGGTAGGGTGTAAAACATTTGTTTAAAGGAACACCACGACTTTGTGGCTATAATAATTTGATTAATTGTAAACCTGAATGCAAAGCTGTGCATGTCCTAATGCTGACTGTTCATATGGTGAACTTTTATTCCTATTTATTCACAGTACGCACCACAGTAAATGCTGCTTTCACGTGGGGACAGTATTGTGGAGAATTGCAATATTTTTTTCAAAAAAAACAAGAAGAAGCTTCCTCCAAAGTTTTCAGCAACTTTTTTGGGGATAGAAAAAAAATTTTATCTGTCTAAAAAAAATTATAGTCCCTTATTTTTTTAAAATGTCACTGTATTGGAAAACTAAAAGCCAAAGTATTTGGTAGGTTTGAAAACCCAAGTTTTTTAAATTTAAATATAAAAATTGCCATTTTCTAGAAAGGATTCTAAACTTGGATTTTTAGAAAGGGTCTGGAGGTATTATATAATAAGGGTATATATAATACACCACTGTTTTCCAGCTAATTCTATACTCTTTGTATCATCATCCTAGATTTAAAGGGAAATACTGGAATTTTTTTTCTTTTTTCTTCTTTTTCACTTCATTGATGACCTTTGTCACTAGCTGGGAAGTATTTCTCTACTCAAGTAGTGCTAAGGCCTCTGGTTTTCTCTCCTGAAGGCCTACGAAGCTTCTGTAAATTTACTGAAGGAATAGAATTTTGTTGTGTTAGATATTATTCAGATTAAGCCAAAAAGGATGGTCTCTGCTTCCTTACAATGAATACAAGTTGGTTTTATGGGTGCAGATATTCAAGATAAAGAGCTATGAAAAACTGATGCCAATTCACGTTAACAAATCAGGGGTTACATTTGTGTTACTGAGTTCATGGAAAAAAATTAATCTGTTAGAAGGGAATGGCTTTAATTAGTAATGGAAGAAAAAAAATGAGAAAAATCATAGATGGGATTCAGCTAAAATCTGGAGTAAAAACCACATCCATACCTGGGATAACTTGGGTTGGATCCAGGCATTTCCCACCCTCTCACTGACACAGGGGTGAGTAACCCAACCAAAGCCATGGGTATGACCTTGAATTTCAGAGGCTCTGTAATATTTGTGAGGGACTTATCACTTTGTATGTGGTGATATCAACAAATAGGATTTCTTTTTTTCTGGTAGGCCCAAGAAGCTGGCACTCAAAGCTATCAAGACATATTGGTTTATCTTCAGAGACACTTCGATATCTTATTTTAAAAACAAGGAATCTGCACAGGGAGAACCTATTGAGAAACTAAACCTAAAAGGTAGGAATTCTCCTTTCTTTCCTTTTTCTGTTGCATCCTTGAACTGAATAAAACAAGAAATCCCTGCTTCCTCCTCAGGAAGGCAAGCACAGCAGCATTAATTCTGGGAGCTTTTTCAATTCCTGAGACTCCTCAACAGGCTAATTGCACCTGCAGAAGAGGCTTAAACAGAAAGGATTCAGTAGTTTAACCCAAACTGGGATTATCAGAGCCTGATTTGTAAAATGCCATGTACTGAATTCTTAAAGATGGGTCAGGTAGGGAATGTGACTTGTGGGATGCTTTATTTCCAAATACTTTCACTCTGCATTAAATGGGAGTGTTCCCCTGTGTCCTTGGCAAACGCACACTGGGAGCAGAGGATTATGGATGATGCCATAGGCAGGAATGCCAGAGGCTTGTCCCTGTGTTCTGCTGTGCAGGGACAGCTCCAAGACCTTCTCTGGGCCTTGTGTCGTGCATGGGGATTCCCATGGCTACAACCAGCTGCTGGAGGAGGAGCCCTGGGTGTGCACACAAACACCAGCACCCTGTATAGCCTCCATCTACATCTACTCCTGCAGGGACATCCTTTGTTCAGCATCAGGGAACCAGTGATGCCCAGGACTCATCCTAGAAGAAACCTTTGAAATAGAAGATTGACCCCTGTGAACAAATGGCTCTGCATCCCAATCTGCATATCCTCAGTAGGTCAGAGAATGCATGGGAAAAACAGCCAGGGTGGCTGGAACCTCACCAAGTAGCCTCTACCACCAGTTCCTCTCCATTTGAAGTGCTGAGCATTTCCTAAGATCAGGCTGAGGTTTTGGGAGCACTCACATCCTTTCGCTTCCACATTGACTCACGTGCTACCTGAGCTCAGAGCATTCATCACCCTGGCAAGCCAGACCAGGCAGTGAACTGGAACAAAAATCTTTCATTAGGGCCTAAGCTTCAAAAGTCTTGGCCCTTAATCTCAAAGGAAAACAACCATGAAGTGCTGTTCCTTAGTATTAAAGCAGTAATTAAAGTTACTGATACAGTAATGAAATTAATTAATTTCCTTCTGATTCTCTGTGATCTAGGATGTGAAGTTGTACCAGATGTAAATGTTGCAGCGAAGAAGTTTGGAATCAAATTGCTAATTCCTGTTGCTGATGGCATGAATGAAGTATATTTAAGATGTGATAACGTGAGTAATAAGACAGGGAAAGTTTGGATTCAAGATTTATGGCAGATTGTCCTGTTCTAGAATTTGTGCAGAAAATACAAATACACAATGGTTCTGGGGACATAAGGGCAGTTAGTAATCTTGTGTTTATCATCAGTTGGCAAGCTGGTAGAAAGAAAACCAGAACAACATAGAAAACTATAAAAAAAATTTTTAAAAAAAAGTTAAAGTATTTTGTTCCAATGTTTTCTGAGGATTGAGGTTTGGATTTTATTTTCTTTTTTCTTAATTAGAACTCTTCCCACTCAGATGAGGAGAGCGTGATAAGGATCTTACATTAGTTTTCAGTTTATTGAAGTGTATCAGATTAAATTGGGCAAAAATGTTCATTGGGTGAAAACTAGTCACACAATAAAATTTCCAGGAGAATCTATTTCAAGGTACTGGATTTCTTTGAAAAGTTAAAACCTAGGGGTAGGTGGAACTAGTCCAATCAGGGAGGAAGAACAGTATGAAACAATAAATTGTCTTGCAGGAGGATCAATACGCTCGGTGGATGGCTGCTTGTGTTTTAGCCTCCAAGGGCAGAACGATGGCTGACAGCTCCTACCAGCCTGAGGTCCAAAAGATCCTTTCGTTCCTGCAGATGAAGAACTGGACCATGTGTTCCCAGACTGCCCCTGAGCCAGAGAATGTAGATATGAAACCCGAATGCTTCGTCTCACCACGCTATACCAAAAAATTCAAGTCCAAGCAGGTATCCTGAGCAGGGCTCGATGGCTGGTGTGGGCGATTCCAGCGGTTGCTTAGGGATGAGGCTGGATTGAAGCAGCATTTGGAAGCTGTACAGTACAACACCCTGCAATAGTCATTTGTCCCTTTGCAAGAGGCCTTTTCTTTAAACTGAAAACAGGAACAGGTGTTTTGGCACCTCCTCCAAGTATCTCTCCTACATCCACACCCTGGCTTAAGTCACCCATGATGTTCTGCTCCTGAGAACACTGTTCCTGAAAGTCTCTTCAGAGTAAGAAAGGAAGGATTTTAAGGACTGAAAGCGAATCTTTTCATCTGAAACAACAGGGTCTTCCTGTCCTCTTGGCCTGGGTGTCTTTCCTTCCTCTCCACCTAGTTCCTTGTCCACTGCTTTTGCTGTGCAAGAGGTCAGCCTGCCATCCTGAGAAAGTTCTCCAGAGCAGTATACAGAGCTAGGGCAGTACTGCACAAACCCAGACCTGAGACCTTGCTGTCCATTCTGCCCTTGGCACTCAGGATCTGTCCCCAAGTGCCCTCTGTGCTGCATCTGCACAAACAGTGACAACTAAGTCTCTGAACACGGCATCAGACCTCATGATGTTTTAGTGAAAGCAACAGGATTTTTGTTCTCCAGTCAGCTGAAAACTTTCTCTCTTCCTGTGTTTCCCAGCTGACTGCTCGCATTCTGGAAGCCCACCAAAATGTATCCCAGATGTCCCTGGTGGAGGCCAAGCTGCGTTTTATCCAAGCCTGGCAGTCCCTCCCTGAGTTTGGCTTATCCTACTACATCGTAAGGTAATCGCACTCTCACTCACGTCAAGCTGCCGTAACGTGTTCGTGCTCAGTGATTTGCAGGAAGTTCTTTGACTCCCTATTCTGGAAACATTTTCTATTTTTTCCCCCACAGACTCTTTTTCATTTTAGTGATTTCCATACTGCTGTTTTTTCCTATAGGAGTAGCACCCAGTAACTCCATTCCTGGAGTGAGACTCTGCATTACATCTGCCTTCATACAGACCTGTTGGGTTTAGCCTGAAGTAACCTCTCATTAGGATTAAGCCCTTACTGTCATAAACTCTCCAGAATGTAAAAAATTAATGTCTCACTCATGTGCTCAGGTTTGGAGGATGTGTTCACGCTGACCCGTGTTCATTGCAGTAGGAAAAAATGCTAATTTATTCTGTATTTCATTAAGAAAACAGCAAATGATCCCTTTTTAAGGTTAATCCAGAAGAGCGGTGAGCACAAGAAAGGTCCCGTTGTGTTCACAGCAGCTTCCTTGGACACAGCAGGGTTCTGACCTGCAGTCTTTTCTGTTGACAAAAACCAAAAAGCTGAAAAGTACTGACACAACCATACTTGGAGGCACCTTCCTTAATTTGTGCTTAACACCCCTTCCAGGGCTAGCCAGGAATCATCTGTGGTACAAATTGAATCAGCTGGGAACCACTCTCTGGCACAGAGGCCAGCTGGCATAGAACTGCCCACATCTGCACTATTAAACTCTGACTTCCCAAAATCCAATAGCCTCATGTGAACTGCAGGTTCCAAACTACCTGGGAGTCACTTGAGAGAGCACTGCTTGTTTGGAGCCAGAATTCTCCCTGAATTCAGTGCCCAAAAATGCTCCCTGATCCTGTTGAATTTACTAACACAGGTACAGATTTTTTGCCTCATCTGTCACCATTAACCCCGTTAAAAACACGAACAAACCCAACACCTAAACTGCATTTTGTAGTGTGAATTAGTGAATTGGTACAAACTGCTGGGCAGTATGTCAATGGGGCATTAAGTAAAGCACAAATTGTGTCCAGGTGACATTTTTTCCCTAAGGTCCAGCTGCATCTAAAGAGAGAAGGTTCACAAACAGTGAATACTGAATACACTAAAATACTGAAAATACAGCAGACAGATGAGATTTCTTCCAGCAGCCAGCATGAAGGCAGAGGAGGGTAGTTTCTTTACCAGAGTAATCTGTTCCTAGCCATTCCCAACTCAAAAAATTCTTACCCCCAAAGGTTCTTATACTTTTGTATTTATTTTTCGTCTCTAATCAGAAGAAAGTTGAAATGTTAAAATGCCTCAGTAATTTTGTAATGTGATTTATACTCAGAAACATGTATATATCAGTTGTTTTGATTCTATAATTTAGGTTAATATAGGTTAATATAACTAGAGGAACATGTTTCAACATTAGAGAAATGAAGCAACAAAAATTATTGTTGGCATTTTTTCCAGTAAAAATACAATCGAGTTCATGCATTTAGGAAGAATAGTATTTTTTTAGCAGGAAACAATGAATTGGAAAGATTTCAGCCAGATCTACCCGCCTGATTATTTTCCATCTTACACCATGGCTCACCAGCCTACACTTTTGCTTCATAAAAAATCCAGTTCTAAAGATGGGTCCAAGCTCTCCTCAATCCCAGGCTGTTGTGACTTTTCCCACGTTTTTTGCACTTCCAGAGGAGAATAGCTGAAATGTTTCTCTAGACAGAAATCATTGCAAAGCAGATCTGCTCAAAGGTTTGGGGTTTTTTTCAGGTTTAAAGGAAGCAAGAAGGATGATGTGCTTGGGGTGTCCTATAACAGGCTGATACGGATAGATATGGCCACAGGAGATCCTATCACAACATGGAGGTTTTCCAACATGAAGCAGTGGAATGTGAACTGGGAAATCCGCCAGGTAAACCTGGAACAGCTCTGCGTTCGGTCCTTGCATTTCACACACTGGAGGATGCTTTCAGAAAATATTTTCAAACCTCAGTGAAAAGATTTTGAACGTGTTGTGACATGTTATCAAATAAGCTGTCTGCAGTTTTTCTTAGTGGAGTCTGTAGTCAAAAATCAGAAACTAAAAGATCACCAGTTTCAAAGGTTCTTACCAAGCTTATTCTTTACAAGCTGCCCTTGACTTTGATGGGATGAAATACAGAGACTCCAAGGTGAATTCCAACACGTTGTGTTTACTGCTCTGTCAGTAAAATCTCATTTTAACTCTTATGCATCATCCTTTACATTGTGGTGATTCAGTCTCTATTACAAACAGAGGATACAGGAACCCAGTTTGTCTTTCAAATCCCAAACTGAGACTGCGAGGCCTGCAACTCTGTGTCAATGTGTGGTCCCTGATTTGGGGTTTCAAAGCTTGATGCCAGCTCTATAAACTGTAGATTTCTGGGGTGGAACTAGTGTGACCTGATGTAAATTGAAGCAGCCTGGGAACCATTTCTTCTTATGGAGTTTTCCACATCCATCAGAGATCAGATACACTCCCTACTTCTCTCCTGCAGGACTCTCTGTGCCAGAGCCTGTAATTCTGGGTCAGGTTGCTGGGTTTACTTTAAATTCCTCTCAAAAAAGGCAGAATCCAGTTAGCAACTAAGCTCACTTTGCTGCATTTTAGAACTAACAGTAGCTGGAAACCCAAACCGGGATCCCAAAGGCAGATTTAAGGTCAGAACATAACAATGGACAGATTAAACATTATTCATTAGACAAAGCGTCAGGAGGGCCATTCCTGCTTTTCCCAATGTTCCCTTTATGTCCCATTGGAAAAAAGCTAACAGATTTTGTTGCCTGCTTGAACAAGCAAAAAGATTTCACCACAAGAGGGCCCTGATGTAGCAGCAAATGCAGAAACAAGCAGCCAAACACCCTGAGCATCCAGCAGACCCAGAACTCTTGGTTAGCAGAGGCAGGTAGTGCTTCATCTCAGTATTTGTGACCCAGCTGTGCTCTCAAACTTCTTTCTTCCCAGCTTATCTCTGTGTCTGATTTTGCCACACCTTTCTCCTTAGGTTGCCATTGAGTTTGACCAGAATGTGTCCATCGCTTTCACGTGTCTGAGCGCAGACTGCAAAATCATCCATGAGTACATTGGGGGCTACATCTTCTTGTCAACACGTTCCAAGGACCACAATGAAACACTGGATGAAGAACTCTTCCACAAATTAACTGGAGGTCAGGAATGACATGAAGTAAACTCTCTTCCTACTGCCTGCTTCTTCTTACAGCTAAGACTACCAGAGATTAAACAATAATATCTCTGATTGTTAATTGCTGGCTAGTAATTATTGTACGTGTCAATTAATCTTGTCCTATGACTGGGACTGTTGACAGTTTTTGTTAAATACTGAAGCTAAGGTCACTGGATGCAGTATGGCAACTCCATCATCAACATTTGAGGAAAATTTAATCCTTTTTGTTTTCTTTTTGTACAGCTCCATGTTTTTAAATAAACAGTGTCTAGCCACTGGACATTTTTTTAATCTAGTATTTTTAATTGCAGCAATCTGTTTAAGCATACGAGGCATGTAACTTGAGGATATGGTACAGTGAATTTTCTTGTCTGTTACAGCCAGGCAACTTCCATTGTTAAACTGGCCATTGTTAAAGAGCCCAGCATTTATCAGAACTAAAGCTGAATAAATACATTTTTTAAAGCTCCGTGGCTTGTCTAACACTTGCCCTGAGAACACAAAACATTCCAACAGTCCTGCAGACTAAGCTATCGAAACTCCTGTAGTGATTACTCAGTTGTTCAAAAATGTCCACCTTCACCCACTGAAGTAGTTCCTGAAAGCCAGAGAAGCTGAAGAGCATTCATCTTGGCAAACCTGGATCCAAAACATTCATCTTTTGAGGAACATTGTTACTTACCTGGTTGAAAAATGTGCTTTAGGTACTATCTAAAATTATTAAAGAGGCCTCTGAATATCAGCATTTCTATTTCCTGTCCCTGTTACTCTGTTTCACTGTGACATCTCACTGAACTATACTTGTTCATGTGTGAGGATCTGAAATGCCTGTAGAAGTGATCCTATGTGTGTGCTGCAGAATGCAGAGTGATGCTCAGAGGGCCAGAGCACCTCTGTTCTGGGGACGGGCTGAGAGAACTGGTGTTGTTCAGCCTGGAGAAGAGAAGGCTCCAGGGAGACCTTAAAGCCCCTGGAAGGGCTGAGAGAGCTGGAGAGGAACTTTAGCCGAGGGCACACAGTGATAGGACAAGGAGGAATGGCTTCCCCCTGACAGAGGGCAGGGCTGGATTGGATATTAGGGAGAAATTCTTCCCTGTGAAGGTGGTAAGGCCCTGGCACAGGATGTCCAGAGAAGCAGTGGATGCCTCTGAGGAACCAGATCTGAAGCCACCAGCTCTGCCTGTTGGAAGGAGCCACACACATCCACTGAAGTGAATGAAATTTGATACTACCCTGTAAAGCAAGGACAGAGTGAAGCTGGGAGAATTCATGAAACTACTGGACAAACCAAAACTAGTTTCACATATCTAAAGGAATACAATGGACTGGTGTTATCATATCACCACGCGATGCTGCAGAAATCACTGCATAAATTCATAAACATCACTGGAAATGGAGAGCCCTCATTTTCATACCATGTGCTCTGCTTTTCCCTAGTCCCTGTCAATGGGCTTCAGTGGAATCACTCCCCGTTTGTGCAGTTTAAACCACAGCTTTACAATTTGCCAAGAAAAAAAAAAGAACACAGCCTGCCTCCCAGCCCTCTGTTCTTCCCTCTCCTCAGCACTTTTTACACAGGCTGAGGGACCATCCAGTTTTCCTTCAGGAGACAACTTACTCACTTGTCACCTGCTTGACACAAGCCAAGTATTTTCCTCATGTTGTGAGATCCACCCAAGTCCAAACACGGGCCATATTTAAAGCCTGCCTAAGGGTGCCATGGGAGATCTAAATGCACATAGTGGTGCCAGGGCCTCTTCCACAGACAGCTGCCTTCCAGATCAGTCTCCACAGTAGGCTTTGCAGTGAGGATCCTGACCATGCCTGCATGGAAGCCCCTCATTTAGCAGTGAGTGATGACAGACTCCTGTAAATTGGTCCCTGGGAAGCACAGGCCATGCTTGCCACTCTTGGAGCAGAGCTTGTCCCAGAGTGCTGCATGGACTCCCTGTAGCTGCCACTTGCCTACGTGACCTGAGCACAGGAATGCAGAGACAGGGGAAATCTAAGCGTAGCTCTCATTAGCAGTGTGGCTTATTTCATTGCTAAACAAGCACATTCACTTGCAGTTCAAGCTGTCTGTATTGGGATTTCAGAGAAACTAGCAAATATTTCCATTTTCTTTCCTGCCCCTCCTTCAATCTTACTCCATGTGTCACTGCCTTTCGACTAAATCCTTCACTGCTGCTTTGCAAGGAGGAGCTCTGCCAGCTCATCCTGGCTGGCTGTAAGCCCTATCCTTTGCCATTTTAGGTTTAAGAGAGTGATCCCCTGCCTGATGCCCTCTCTCCATGTTTCTTTAGGTCATTCATTTGTCTCTTCTTGCCCCACTCACCTTGCAAGGCTTTTTCACAATAGGTAAGGAACACTTAGGAAAGGAAACTTTTTATCCAGCTGCTTTCAGTTCTGCATGTGACTGTAGCTCCTCTTCCTACAAGCAGACCCTGGAGAGGTTGGAGTGGGAAGGCACGACCCAGGGCATTCCTGCACTTCCATAATTCCAGGCTGGATATGGTGGGCAGCATGTGAGAGGAGGCCTGCCCCAGCCTGCTCTGCCTAACACCTGCACCAGCCACAGCTTCGAGTTATCTTTCATCCCACATGTCACCAAGCAGGTCCCAGCCGGGCTGCTGATGTTCCCTTAATGCACATGGGGTACCACACCCTCCCTCATTTGTGCAATAATCTGATCACACTTGGCTCTCGTGGGCTCGTCACACCTATTTATACACAGGGTCAAACACCACGGGCTCAGTGGGCTGTGGAAACCACATTATTAATTGCACAGTGCCAGATGTGGGAGAGGTTTCCCAGAGTCTGGGAAAGCAGGACAAGGGCGTCTGCCCTGCAGTTTTGCAATACAGAGATTAAATCCTGGACAGGAATGTTACTTAGATGAAAACAAACCTTTAGGAAACTTATACCTCAGCTCAGCTGCAACCCTATTCTGTACAGGGTGCTTAATTAAACCCAAGCTAGGTCAGGGTAAAGCACTACCAATGTCAGATGGCTCCTGCCGCTCTTACATCAAATTCCAGAGGGGATTTCACCACTGCCTTCAGCCAGCATTAGGAGACACACACCCCATAGTTTTCTGAAACCTCAGGCTAAATACCTGTTCTTCCATTCTCTACCCTTTCTCTGTAGGAAAATGTCTTGCTTGTGCTTGCTCTGTGGACAGACCTGCAAAATAGTTCTTTTGTTGGCTTTAAAAGCCATTCTCCAGATTTTTTTTCAGGATATTTTCATTCTTAACCATCACTTGGATCATGGCCAGTAAGAAACATTCACCTCTTAAACTTTACAGCCTGGTACCATCCTCACCTTCTCCTGCTCGCCCCAGCTCTGCTTATCTTGGTGTCACTAAGGAATGCAGGGCTCAGCCCGAGCATTCCTGCGGGCAGAGGGGCTTTGTGCAGCCCTGAATCGCCCCCGGGGAGAGGGCGTCTGGTTCAGCTCTCTTTGCATCACCCGTGTGAAAAGGCTGACAGAAACGCCTGCCTTTGCTAACCGCTCCCTCAGGTTGTCACTGAAACTCTCAGAAAAGCGGAAAAAAGAATAAAAGGCGACATGAGAACAAGTGACTCACAAAGGGGAACTCTCTGCCTGCTGTTAGCAGATATTTCAAAGAAACTTGTGAACGAGGGCTGCTGCCTGCCCTGGGAAACCTTCACGAGTACCTGGGCAGCTGCCTGAGATGCAGCACCATAGCAGAAATATTTCAGATGATGAGAGTTTGCAGCTAAGCAAAGAGCTGGGAAGATATAATACCTGCCACAAAAACTGGGCATCCAAAAAAGCATAAAAATAACAAAAGCTCATTTTCCAAGGGTGCTGTGCCTCTTGCAACAGGTTCTCTGTATCACTCAGAAATCAAGTGCCTCTGGGCAAACAAAACCTTCATCTCCCTTCCACCTTCACCAAAATGAGCAGCCGCTTTCCCAGTGTGACAGTCTGCTTGTCTCAGTCTCCAAAATGAAGTCAGTAAAGTTGAACTCATCAAAATTAAGGCAGCTTTTGGCTCACCGGTTTTCCTGGAGCATTTTTGTAAGATACTAAAATCAATAAGATACCGATAACCCTAAAAAAAGCAATGAAAATTCACTGTCTGTAAATACTGATCTAAGGGCAGCAAACACAACACAAATAGTTCATAGCCCAGGGCAAAGCCAGGCCACCTCCCTGCTCCTCGGCTTCCCAAAGAGGAGATCTGCAGCCAGCAGCTCTACGAAGCCAGAGCGAAGGCAGGGTTTCCACCGGCCTGTGTGGAGCTGGACTTTCCACCTCTTATACCAAATTCCTCGGATTTTTGTAACCTGCTCCACTTTGCCCTTTGAACCGCAGCGAGTGCAAAGCTCTGAAGGTACCTGCGGGTGCGCACGTGCCAGGCCCGCCTGCCCCGCTCCGCCTGCCCCACCAGGGTTACTGGTGGGATTAGCCCCTCATTTAGGAAACCATCTGTCTTGCCCTAGAGCCATTCCACCGGGGAACAACATGTACACCTCGCCCAGCCTCCAAGGGAACCGCAATGGCTCCACCGAGTCCTATTGGAAGCCCCTATCTCTGTTCTGTGGATGTTCTGGTGTTTTTCAAGGCTCTCTCCCCACGCACACGGTCAGTAGATAAGGTCTGCATAATGCGTACTTGCAGACTCAAGGTTTTTGGGCAAGCAAGACCTTTATCTGCACTTTAGCACCGAAGTTTACAGGTCGGTGCTGCCTTCTGTTCTGTTGTCCCGATAAAGGAAAAGCACTGACTACTGTTCTCCTTGGAAATTTTAATAATTAGTTGTCTTACAGTAACAACAGAACAACCACCCTTTTGCTTTTACTTTGGAACAATCTCCATCAATTCATCCCTTTCTGGGATCGTTTCCCTGACTTTATTCTCTGCTCTCAACCTAATTATTATTTGAATTGCGGGAATGCTGAAAAACCCAGCTCAGGGCAGGTCCCTCAGTGGGAGATGGTTTATGGTGTCAGTTTTACTTACCAGCAAAGGATGAGAGAAGTAGCAGGAAGGGAATTCTCCCAAGCCATGTGGTACACAGATGCAGAACAGAGAACACAACCCACGCACAGCGGGACCGGGAGAGGCCTCCCAAAGCTGTCACACAGGGAGTGAGATGCCCCAAGCCCCCTCCATCGGCAGAGAGAATTCCTCTCTGCTTTAGGAGCAGGTGAGGGTTTCACTTTTGACATATCCTAAGGGCCTCCTTAGAAAAGTAATCTGTCCTGCGTGAACTTTTCCAGGGTTTACTCCCAAGAGCAAGAGTCTGAGAGAAATTTAAACACTTGAAGCCCCTCATTGGCGCCTAAAGAGAGACCAAAGCTCAAGTCAGCAGGCAGAGCCTCAGCTTTACATCATCCTGACCTGCCAACAAAGGAACACAACAATTCCTTTCCCTCCCTCCGTCAGTGGAAGACGTGAGAGTTGGGACTATTGACACTGATCTTTTCCCCTTACCCCCCTCTGCTTAGACAAAGACAGACAGGAGCAGCCCTGCCTGAGTGTTGGGAAATAAGAGCCCTCCCACCCATCTCCTGCTAGGGCCAAGGGAGCGGGGAAAGCTGCCTGGAGCCGCCCCCTCTCAAAGCTGGATGCGGGGGAGCGAGCCTGGAACAAACCTCGCCTGAGTTTGTGGGCAGAGCCGGGAGCAGGGAAAGCTGGGAAAAGAAAAGAAGCATTTCACGCTGTCGGCTGAGTCACCCCAAGTGTTTAAAACCGAGGCCAGGCAGTCGGAGCCACTCCGAGCGGAGGCACGAGGCATCGGGACTTTTGGACAGGTACGTGCAAGCGGATGCGGTTTAGAGGCAAGGATTAAGATTAAATCTAAGATTGGAATACAGCAGTCCAATTCCTCCCATCCTCTCCCTGCCAGTGTGCAGCGGAGCAGGGGATCCAGCGGCTCCGGTGACCGGGAAGCCCTGAGACTCCTTGGCTCTTACACGGTTCCATCTGACGAAAAGGACACAGGCAACTAAAATACATTCTTTTGGTGGTCCGGTGTATACTATTTTGCTGGTCCCTACTTCAAACCTGGGATGGCAGCAAAGGATAACAGTCTGGGCAAGACCTGGCATCATTCCGGGAACAGCAAGTAGAAATTAAACTTTGGAGTAAATCTGAGATATTTCGTAATACGTGGGACTTCGGTCACCACCCTACACTGTAACGTATTTTTGGACGAGGAACGATCATTTTGATGCTGAGAAGCACAAAAGACAGCCCGATAAGAAAAGCACTAATTCGAGGCTGGGGTTAATTCCTTCCTCTGACACAGATTACCTGTGGGGACCTCGTACAAGTCATTTAGGAGGGTTTTTTTCGACAGACCAGAGCAGGGGCGGGAGGAGTAGGGAGCACAGAGGGAGCTGTAACACAAAATAAATAACATGCTTCTTGGCGCTCAGGCCTTGGGGGCCCTGATCCAGGAGCATAGTCAGTTTCTGACCACTTCCACTGAAATGTGGTTCGGGAGCTGCATTTTCAGTGCATCTTTTCCTAGCAGCTGGGCCGTGCAGCCTGTCTGTGGCTCTCATCTACAGCAGGGCCCAGTCCTGCCACTGCCTGGCAGACAGGCTGTGGGGCACTGCCAGCTGCTCAGGAGCCCCAAAGCGCCTGTGGGGTCCCCACTGTGATTGTCCTCAGAATGGGGCAGAACTGCCCTAGCAGAGCCCATACAAGTCCCAGAGTTTTGCTGTTCCAATTTCTGCTAAGGGAAGGAAAGTCCTCCTAACACAGAAAAGGCACTTTTACTTGCCCACTTCATCACAACTCAGCCCAGTTTGGGCTCCTGTGCTCTTAAAGTTTAGCAACTCTCCTCTGTCCTCGGATCCATTCATTTGCTTTGCGCAGACAACCTCACAGAAAACAATCCCTTGCCACAGACACACTTGACCCTGTTGTTTGGGCATCACCCCACTGGAAAACTCTTCCCACTGGACTGGCTAAACTCGACACTGCAGCAGGACAACCTGATGGCAGCTGAGGGTCCTGGTGTGGGATACAACTTGGTTCATGCTTCCTGCATGAAAAACTGTAGGCACACTTGGACTAAGACTGCATGATACTTCTGTCCCCAAGGATTCATGTTTGCTTAGGCTTAATTACAGAAGAGCTATTAATTATCACTTATCACTGTCTGGATATGATAGGAAAGGGCTCATAAAATGTTTTACTTTTAAATAGTTAGTAGATGCCTGAAGAGATTTTAATTTAACTCTAAATGTTGATTTTTTGTTTTCCCCTCTCTGAAACGAAAATGAAACAGATCTTGCAAACTGCAAGCACACCTCGGAGAAGGATGTTGTCACCCTTGCTCATCCTCCCTCTGCTGGTGGGGACCACAGCATATGGTTCGGTGAGCAGAGCAGCATCCAGGGATGTCACCACCTTTTTCCAGCTGGCTCAGGAAGACACTTGGGAGAATGTTAATCTCACCGGCATGTCCTGTGAGCATCGGAAGAACAGGACCTGGATCACCCTGCAGCTGACTAACAGCAGCCTGACAGCTTTCCCTGTCTGCCTTCCGGAGGCCCTGGAGACCTTGGATCTCAGCAACAACCTCTTGGAAGAGGTGAATGGCACAGAGATAGCAAATCTCCCACAGCTGCGTGTCCTCTCGCTGAGGCACAACCACCTCTGGTCAGTGAAGTGGGGATCTGAAGCCCTCAGCAGTCTCCTCAAGCTGGACTTGAGCTTTAACAAGCTGTCATCTGTGCCATCCTGCCACGGCTCTGCCCTGCCTAACCTGAGGTGGTTGTCCTTGGCTGGAAATCCACTGATTGAAATCCAGCCACTGGCTTTTTCCTGCTACCCTCAGCTGCAGGTCTTGAACCTCTCTGCAACGCTGCTTGGGCAGGATGACAGCAGAGGAATTAGGGAGTCTGCTTTTGCCACCAGCACAGATCCCAATGATGCCATGAACAGGCCTGGAAACTCCATCAATGTGCTTGATCTGAGCGGGACCTTTCTTGAGAAAAGTAAGTTTCTGGGTTTCCCACTGTAAACACGGAGCTTGGTCAGGCCAAGGGAGCAGAAGCCTTGCTGGGGACAATGGCTCCCATCCTGGTTGAGCCTGCAGTGCAGGGAGAACACCTCACACTGAAAGCTGCAAACAGCTGGTCCAAGCATGCAAGGCACTCTCACTCAAACCAGCCTTTCAAAGGAAGGGCAGAGACTAAACACCATGAGACAGGACGATTTGTCCCAGTGTAGTCACCCACCTCAATCCTAATCTCACTGTCTGCTACTGACAGTCATCCCCCTGTCAGCCCTGGGATTAGTTTTGGGACACACAGGAGGAAATTAGTTTCTCTTTCCAGACAGGCTGTTGAAACCTTTCTTTGTCCCCACAGCTACACTCAGCTTCTAGCGCTGCATTGAAGTAGCACAGAGAGAGGCTTTTTGTGCCATCCACAGCCGGCCAAATACTTCCGCAGAGGGGGGAGACAATCCCTGCCCTGAGCAATCCACAGGATATTTTTTTCCTTTTGCCTGCCTCCCCTGCCAGTCTCAGTTTATAGCTGAGGTGCTGAGGCACACAGATGTGAGTTGCCTTGCCCAGCTGCTCTCAGCCTGGGGCAGAGCCAGAGCCTTAGGAGCTCCTCAAGCTAGAGGCTTCACTTCAGCTCACATTTAACAGATGCATCACCAAATTTTCTCTGAATTTGCCTAATCCTCTTGTGGTAGCGAGTTACTCTATTGAGTCAGGGGATGGAAAGGCCCTTTTGTACAAGACCTATTCTTTCAGTTTCATGCCTCTTGGCTGTTTTTCCTGTGCTAGGAGAAATAAGTGATTTGCCTTTCTTGCAACAGTCAGGACCTTGTAGACCACTTTCCTGAGCAGAGAAATCCTTGTTAATTTAATCTCACCCAACAAGAAAGCTATTCCATATCTCTTATCAGCTTTATTGTCTTTTTTCCCCCACTTTTCCTCTGCCCTGTGATAGCCTGACCTGCAGGGAATACTACAAAAATGCAGCTGCATGAGTGTTTATACACTGGTGTATTCATTTTTGTTCTATTCCTTTCCCAAAGAGAATAGCGGCAGAAGGTGACAGATACTTTATATCTATGGATTCAAACCCATTCTTCTAGGCAGAAGTCCACAGGAATGTTCTCTTTAGGCAATAGATGTAAATCTTTTTCTGTTTCAGTTCAACCAGAGTGGGCCAGAGACTTGGCCAACCTCAGATCCCTTCGCCTGACAAAGATGCCACGTTTAAGAAGCCTCGATAGCAACTTCTTCAAGTCTCTGCCTGGTCTCCGAGAGCTGCACTGTGAGGACTCCCATTCCCTGTGTTTCGTACAGACGGAGATGTTTGACAGTGCTCCTCATCTGAGCCATCTCTCATTTGAAAAGTGGGTTGTTTTCTTTTTTGTCCTTCCTCACATAATGCCACCTTTGCTTCACAGCTGCGAGCTGACTTGAACTGTTTGTTATCAGGAGGTGTGGACTTGCTGTCTCTGCGTGTAAAACCTGTGATCTGGCCTGATAGAGCTGATACAGCCCAAAGAGGCAGCATGGGACTCATAGCACAATTAATTGTTCGCTTGAGGTTGTATCCATTGTGCTCCCACTCCTCTGCCTTATCTCCCTGTCCAATGGATGAATTCACCCAGTGCTGTTTAGATCAGCACAGATCTACGGAATCCCAATTGTAATATAGACCAGGCTTCCAACACCTACAATGGCAATATCTCATCAGAGGAGAAGCAGGTCACCAAGGACTCCCTGCTCTGCAAAGGATGAATGCTGACAATTTCCTAAAATCTGCATCTTGGAAGGAGACAAAAATCCTGTCCCTCCCACTTTTGGTGTGAGAGTTTAATATAGTTCCTTGTTCAGCATTAGTAAAAGCGATGGTTTACTCCTTGTTCTAGGGGTAGCACCTCTTGGTATGTCACATACCTGAAATACTGAGAGGGGCAAAAGTCTGAAAGTGATTTATCAAAATAAGAGCAGGTGAAGTGCACACAGAGCAGTCAGCATAAAGGAAAAGATCTGGAGAGCACTTAAAACATTTTTGTAATACCGACCCAGATTATAAGCATATCAGAAAACAAACACTAGAGCACTGGCTCACTGGCTGTGCCTAGAAACCAGTTTCAGGAAAATAAACACATTTAAAACAAAAACCCTACGGATTCCATCCCCATTTGATTGCCTCACTGAATTTATACAGCACTTTCCAAAACATACAGGAATACCAGTTCAAAGTGCTAAAAATCATGCCCAAAGTTAAAGGAGTAGCAGTAAAGGTCCCAGACAAAAGAGAGCATCTTCTGAGCAGACAAGAGTGCAGGATGGTGGATTTAATAACTGGCTACTGCCAAGGGAACTGGGAATATTGCTTTGTGCCTTACACACACTAAGGATAAGGGATACTAAGCACACTCCAGTCGTTGGAGGGTAGCTCAGCGTTTTCTAATTACTGCATTTGTCATCCTGTAGCTGTAACCTGACTTCCTTCAATTCTTGGAACACCAATTCATCAGATGTCATCACCATCAGCTTGTACGGGAATCCTCTGCTGTGCGACTGCCAGCTCTCCTGGCTGCTGTCCAAGCCCAAGAAAGTTGTTCTGCAAAAGTAAGTGAGCTCAAGGAGATAAAGTAATGCTCTTCACACACAACTTCGGTGTGTAAGTTGTTTAGGGATCAGACATTCACCATCATCTAAGTTATTTAAATTTCTCGTGTGTTCTTCCCTTCCACAAGAGGTAGAAATGCAAAATAATGTCCCTTTCAGGGAAAAAGCATAAAGTGTTATTAGCTGCGGATTCTACTTTAAGATGAGAATATTTTCTTTCTGGTTTGGACCATATTTCACTATTAGCTGAAGAAAGAAAATGAGCTGTCTCAATGTGCCAGCACAGGGAGCAGAAACTGGAAAACTTTGAAAGATCTTTAACAAATCATTTGCTCCTAACCCTGCTATTCCCAAACCTTACATCACCACCGGCAGTCAACAAAACCCCTTGCAAATAGCACCATTTCTCACCTATTGTTTTCATGCTCTCCTACAGTTTTACAGACTAATTACAATAAACTGTAGCTAAAAGAAATATTTGCATATAAATGGTCTCTCTTCGTTTTGAAAGGCCACCAAGAAGATTTGTCATCAAATCTCTCAGAGAGCAGGGAAGTAGATTGTTGAAATTAGATAGTTTGTCATCGGGATGGGCTTAGCAGTTGCATTCTTTACCAAAACTTCAATGTCTGAGTAAATAAAGAATTAGAGCTTAGTCATTTAAAAGTCCCGCATCAGCCCACCTCCAGCTGCCTGAACCAGCTGGATTAAGAGTCCTGGGAATCCTGTTACATCTCTCTGCATGTGTTCCCCTGTTACTGTGGCATTAAAGTCTGACTCTTTAAAACAAGTTACCTTGAATCCCGATGCCCTTTGCTAAGGTTCACAGCCATTGTACCAAAGGGTGCTTCCCCTCGGGCAAAAGATTATCCCTGCACTTTACAGAAACCAAAAAGCCAGTCAGCTAAATTCCACAGTCAGTGCTGTGGAAAGCTGCCTGGACTATTGCTAAGACAACCTAGCTTTGGTCTAGGTTTCACATCCTCACTAATATAAAGACGGTTTTGACAGCAGGTTGCCAGTTCCAATCCAAGCAGCCTACAGAAACCTGTAATGTTCTTGTGGGTATTGACTATTCTGGTTTCCCTCTGCAGGGCTCGGGAGACTTTTTGCACATCCCAGGAAGATTCGAGCAGACCTTCAACATCTTTTTCACTGGTGGAGCTCTACGATAAATGCCAGTCTGAGAGCAATGTTACACTGCCCAATTCAAACACAGCCTCTCCTGATCACCAAGTTCTCAGCTTCACCAGTGATGATGCCACTGCTGTAGTAACAACAGACTCAGCTCTGCTGACTGAAGATTTGACTCACACCAGCTCCCTAATCCAGGGGAATGTAAGGAGCATGGCAGCATCCAACCCAATGCTAAGCACAGACAGTTACACCAGCTCCCCAGTCCAGAGGGATGTAAGGAGCACTGCAGCATCCAGCCCAACACTAACCACAGACAGTTACACCAGCTCTCTAATCCAGAGGGATGTAAGGACCACAGCAGTGTCCAACCCAATGCTAACCAAAGACACCCATACCAGCTCCCCAGTCCAGAGGGATGTAAGGAGCACTGCAGCATCCAACCCAGTGCTAACCAAAGACACTTACACCAGTGCCCTAATCCACAGAAATGTAATGAGCATGACAGCATCCAACCCAACAGAGCCAATGCCAACAAAGGCCAACAGTTCCTCCCATGAGGAGGAGGCAGTTTCTGAATCCACAAGCAATCCCACTTCCTTGGCATCCATAACCTCCTTCCCAGTTTTTCTCAAGGAGCTCTTTGCTCAGTTCTCAGATCACAGCTCCACAAGTCAAACTGGAACAGAACAGCTACAGAGAGGGCTCAGAACAACCGATGCCACATTTCGCCGGGAAGGGCCATTCAACCAGACCACCAGTGATTATTCTGCTGGAGCAACAGGAGTACCCCATGCCACCAACCATCACATTCACTCCTTTGCCACCCATGCCATGGAAGGTGCCCTCCGAACGAGCCCCCCACAGCTGAACTCCACAAGGAGCAGTGCCCGGTCAGAGCCTGCACCCACCACACCAGCACCACATTACGTTGATGACTACGATTACGAAGAAGAGCCAAAGGAAACCCCGGTGCAGACGACGCACATTGCCTGTGACTACAATCCTTGCAGGCACCTGCAGAAGCCGTGCAGTGAACTCCAGAGCATATCCCAGTGTTCATGTCCTGGCACATCGAGCGAAGATGAGATTCCAGACCCACCCAGGCTTAGAGAGGTGATTGAAATTACAGACAGCTCTGCACAGATACGCTGGTGTGCCCCATATTCAGTTGTTCACACCTACGAGCTGATACTTCATGCCCAAGACAATGAGGACAGGCAGTTTGTCATGGACAACATTTACCCCACGGCCAGGCAGTACACTCTGTATAACCTGCTGCCATTCACCACTTACCACATCTGCGTGACTGCTTCCAACAAAGCAGGATCAAGCCAGACAACAGGCCAGGAAATTCCAGGTAATTCATGCACCAGATTTAAAACAAAACCCAGCTACAAGTACGTTTTTGCTGCTCTGTCTGCAGCAAGTGGACTCTTTCTCATTACCACAATTATATTGTCTGTATGTCTGTGTAAGGCATGTAAAAAGCCTCAGAGTGAGCAGTATGGTACACACTTAGTCTCCTACAAGAATCCAGCATTTGATTATCCCTTAAAGCTACAAGCCACTAATTAGCTCTGGGTTATTGCTCTACACATTCAAAACTCACTGTCTCAATCACCTTGGTGTGTTTTTGTGAGACTCTGAAAATGTCCTTCAGCAAAACTGTGAACCATCAGATTACATAACCCTGATGCTTCTAAGGGAGAGAAAACAACCAAAAAAAAAAGGAAAAACTAATAATGAAGGTAGTCATCCAGAAAAAAGTCTTTTCTTTGGACTCCTGTTCCTGTGCTAAGCAGCAGCAAACCTAGACACTAACCTTGAAAAGTTGTTTTTATAATCACCTACAAATAGAGTAGCATAAATTTCACACAGTGAGAGGCTGCCTGGCCAGCTGTCTGCCTCCATTATCTCTCATAAACACAGTCAGATGAGAGCTGTGATCCAAGGTGCATTAAGCTGAGCAAGACACACTCTGCTTTTATTCACAGAGCAAAGTTGGGGGTTCAATTTTTTTAAAGGTATTATCCATAAAGAGAGTATAGCTGAAAGGAGTGAGTGGGCTCAGAGACAAGGTGCTGTGCAGATCTAACTCCTTTAAGTAACTGCAGTGGATGCAGATGATCAACCCAACTTCAGGAAAAAGAAACATGGAATTTAATTATAGTCACAGATTGTGCAGGATCTGTAGGGCAGGGGTAATTGTTTTGTTCTGAATTTTTATGATGTTGTTCACAACTGAGCCTCCCAAGTGCTTCCCCAATACCAGCTCACAGGCAGTGGGGGGTTTGCAGTACAGCAGCAACCCACAGAAGTGGGATGGGGAGCATGTTAACATTTGCTTCCCAGTGGATTTTAAGCAGAGGATGTTCCGTCCCAATCATCCGTCCCATCTACAGATTTAGCAGCTGATTATTTACCTCATACAGAGGCAAAAAGCCAAGTAATGAAACAGTTTAACATGTGTGCTGCTGAGACTTGAAAAACCCAAATCCCCTGAATTAGCAGCAGACAGTTCTGCAGACATCTTTCAAATGAACTCTTGGGTGCCAATTTCTGCGCAGTAACAGTAAGAGATGCTGACAATCCCAGCTTTGAGCTTGCCATTAGAATTCGAAGAGATGTTTGTGGAAGGGCAGCTGGTTGTCCCGATCTGGTATTTCCCCACAGGTTTCAGTTCCAGGAGCTGCCTGTTCCTGCTGTACACTGCTGTACTGACACAGTGCATAAAACCCTCTGAACTCTGAAGGGAAGGTGCTGCACTGTGTAAAAGAGTCTCTGTTCCATTCTTTGGGGGTTTTTAATGGTTTCAGTATTAACAGAAATAAAAGCTACAGAGCTACGTTCTGTTTTTTTTTTAAGACGTGAATCTTGGTGTTGTCTTTACCATCTACAATGTTTAGCCTGAGAAATTAACTCCATTTGTTGTTTTGGAATGAACTTTCAACATGTAGTAAAGAATTTTCTTTTTCATGGTAAATTTGTGTTCTCTGATGTCCCAGGAGCTTTCATTTGTATATGGCAGAAGGAGGTTTGTGCCTCCTCACCACTACAGGTTTGCAGTCCTTTGCTGGGAGTTTGTCCTCTCCCCAGCACTGCACTGGGAATGCCACTATCACTGGGCAGATACAGACTCCTGCCATGTCTGTCCTGAGCCCCATGACTCAAACTCACAATAGGAGTGAAATGCAAATGGAGAAGACAGGATGGTGTCACCTTTCACTTTGAAAATCTCTTTTATTTTCACATTCTGGTAGTTCAGACTTTTCTCTGTTTGGACCTAGGTTTTTATACTTTTTTCTGGACTGGTTTTTCCTGCATTTTCTGGAGGGTTTAGTGAATGGGTACAGATGATGGTCATTTGAACCAAGCAAATGAGCCAAAGACTCATTATCCCAAACTGGGGCAGAGATCATATGTTTCCTTGTGTTTGTACGACATAACTCTAGGAGACCTTGACTAGGGTGTTTGGTTTTAACAGAAACAAAGCAAAATAAGAGGTTTGTGAATAGCAATTTATATTGTCTTGTATATTATATTGAAGATTAGCTCTAGAAGAGAACAAAAAAAAAAAAGAAGATTGTTCCAACTTAACTATGAGTTAGTCCAAAGCAAGAGGACACCATTTAAAATGAGATATTGAGAGGACACATCTCACTACCGTTTACCACACTGCAGCTCATAATTGCTGAACTAGAAGGTTCATCACAGCCGATTCTCCAGCCAGTTCTCACTCCAGCCTCTCTTGAATTTCACAGCCAAGGGAACACATTAGAGCCTCCAATGCTTTAAAAGTGCCCTTCCTGGGAGCCACACAAATATACAAGTCCTGCTCCCACAACCCCCACTTGTTCCAACTTAATGTAACCCTCAACAGCCCAGTTTCACCTGAGCTGATGAACCATCCCGAAGCACAGATGCCCCAGCCAGGGGCAGTGCCTCTCTCTTGCCTGGTAACGCTCAACCCTTCCACAAGTGGAATGTAAGAGATTTAGCAGCAGGATTAAAAACAGGGGATTTGTATTTATCAACACCTATGAGAAGCATCAGTGCTTCAAACACAGATTTTTTTTTTTCCTACTACCACTTTATATTTTCACCAGAATTCATTTTAGTAATGACCAACTAAACTCAGTTCCCGGTGGAGGGAGCTCTCACAGCACTGCTCGGGACTGGGGCAGTGAGGGGAGCAAAGCAACCCAGGGGCTGCACGGACACTTTCCCAATAAAGCCTTATTAGGAAGCTGCCCCGCTTTGCTCCACCTGCTTGTTCCTTCCCCTCTTCCTGCTTGCACCCAACAGCAAATCCTGTTAGTACCTCCAACTTCAAAGACATCAGCCTTTGGCAGTGTGACTGGAATACCCAAACATCTCTGAAACAATTTTTAAGAGCTATCAAAAGCCAACATAGAAAAAATATATAACTAATACTCCACTTACTGTTTCGCAGTTCCAGTTGTCCTGTTTCTCTGAGAGGAAGATCACTTGGGGGAAGTGCAGAGAGCACTGAAATACAGTTTTTTGACAGCTTGTGTAGCTTTGTCTCTGGCTTTTCTTTCTCAGAACAAAGTCTTACCAAGATCCTTCTCCATTCACTTGTCAGTGTTTTTCTTCTTTCCAAAGAACCAAGTCCAAGCAAAGAGAGTCCACAGTAGCCAATGGTGCCTGTGGGTGCATCCCCTGGCTGTCATGGCAGAAGTGCACAGTTCCATCTCTAACAGCACTTGAAAATCAGTCACTGAGTCTCACAGTCTCCCAGCAGAAACACTCTGGGAAATGGAGCTGATCCCCTGCATACAGGGAAAAAAAGGCTCTTTAAGGGCCCAAACTCTTGCTGGCTGCGAGGGAACAGAGAGGCACACCTTGCTTTGGTGCAACAAATGCCATTTAGAGGAGCAGTCCCTGAGAGCCCTGTAAGCAGGTGGGTGGGATAGCCAGAGCAGCAGGACAAGGTCTGATCCCTCTCAGCACCAGAAGGGATCCCACTTTTCAGAGCTGTCCCAGGCCAGAGGTGTGACAGGCATTAAATGAGTCAGCTGGGAGATAATGCAGCCCAAGGTAGGGAGCTCACACCACATCCCAGTTTCCATCAGCCTCTTCATGGAAAGAAGCACAAGTTCAAGCCCAAAGCTCCCTCAGCAAGCCCTGCCCTGGAACAGCCATATTTGTCCACAGGGATCTCTGGAACAACACGTTTGTGTGGAGTTAGAAACGAGGATGCCTCTGAGGGCTCAGGATGTTGCTTGCTAAGAAGCCTCTGATTTGCTCATTACCTGTGAAACACAGAGAGATGTATCACAGGTGAGAACATGTTTCATGTTTGCAGAAACAGATATTCATAAAAGAACATGTTTAAACTCCGGGTGCTTTTTCTTTTTATCAGCTCTCCAAAGGATGCAGTTTGTTCTGAGCAGGACAGTCCATTAATCCCAACCTCTCTAAAAAGTAATCAAGCAGCAGTACAAATTAATACTGTTCGGGAATACATTCAGGAAGCAGTCAGGAAGCAAGGTTAGTGCTCTGCTGGCATCTAGAGGGAGAGGGGGGAATCATCTCCCCAGGTATTCCCATAGGGAAATACTCACTCTTTCACCAAAGAACTTCAGCCTGCACCCTGCAGACCAAGGTCACTGACTCACACTACCCGTGTGCTCCTGTGTGTCCTCACCTCCTCCTGTGTGAAGGGAAAGAAGGCAGAAGTGCTGAGAATTAGCAGCAGCAACAGCCCCAGCCCCACAAACTGTTATTCAGCAGCTTGTCTGCCCCTGCCTCTAGTTCCTTTTGTAGCCCTATGACCAGGAATTTCTCTGCCAACTTGCCACTGATAAGGAAAAATGTAAGGTTTTTTTGTAAGAGCAAGGAGGGAATTACTGCCCGGAAAAACTGGAAAAATCAGTCTACAAGTGCAGTAAGATTTTTTTTTTAAGTGTTGTAGATTTTAGAAGATCAGATTGCATTCATTGCACTTAGAGAAAAATAAATAGCAGTGTTTACACTGGTGTCTGAGCAGAACAAAATCACTTCACATACAGTGTTTTTCTCCCGTCCCAAGCCACAGCGCAGCCCTGTACTTTGTGCAGCTACAGAACCCTCAACCTTCAGTGCTGGGTGACATTACCTACAAGTACACACAGTAAGGTAATACTTGAATGGCACTGCAGATATTCCCTGACACAGACCCATAGCGTGTGTCCTTGTTTTTCCTAGATCCTTTGCTGAAAAGACTGTGTGAGCAGCCTTTTCGTCTATGAATGTCAAATTAGATTTTCAAAAGGAACGTAAGAGAGAAATAACCCTCAGCAAATATTAACAAGAAATGGAGGGAATAGGATGAAAGGGACGAAAACTCTTCACTATACGTAGTCCAGAGCAGGAGAGAAACAAAGCAATTCAGAAGAAATCAAGTAAAATAATCCTAAGAAAATCCATAAAAACCAGAATCCCCCATTCATTGTCTTCTCCAGGAGGTGGAAGCAGCGATGCATCCATCCCAGTCAGGCAGGGCTGGCACCTCCTGCAGGGCTCAGCCTCAGGCACCACGAGCCAAAACTTCTGGCATGAAACTCAAGATAGAAGAGGGAAAAAAAAAAAATCACATACTCGGCACTAAGTAGAAATTTTCTTCTTTGAAAAACTAAAATCTATATGTTGTGCAAAAAACTTTGTGCTGGGAAGACTTGAGTGTTGTGTTTATTAAATGTTCAGAAGCTATTCACTCTTATCAGAGCATGATTAAGGGAATGGTACTTAACTTATCTAAGGCCATGGGGTGAAATGATGTCACCCTCTTTGTGGCAATCATTCCCTTCTGCTGTCATCACTGCTGCCTTGAGGCTTCCCAGTGAGTTAACTCCAAGGAAAAGCAAAAAATACCACCCCCCCCCCCCCC